>BMAC01000032.1:1096687-1112865 GCA_014905375.1 Phtheirospermum japonicum | reverse complement strand
ACTGATTACACACAAAAGCATTAAATTTCACCAACACGCACAAAATTCAGATTTAGCACGCAGTGGATAAATCCATGAGAAACGAGAGTGATCATCCACAAAGACAACATAATATTTGTAACCATCCAGAAGTAACAACAGGTGCCGGACCCCACAAATCACAGTGTATCAAGTCCAAAACTGCATCAGCCCCTTTTATTATTTAAAACAAACGACAACCTTTTACTCTTGGCCAACTGGCAAGAGGGAACAAGTAGCGGGGTTCGTTAATAAAGAAGTAACAGATAGTTGTCCTAATTTTTGCAGTAAATGAATAATTGAAAATGGGACATGCCCCAGGCGTAAATGCCACAAATCAAAGCTTGCCTTCAAGTTTTTATTCCGTAAAGCTGAAACCAAAGCTGGAACACCTCGATCAAGCAAGTACAACCCTTTATCACACCGACCCTGAGCCAGAACTGTCTTTGTGACCCGATTCTGAATCGCAAAAAAACGATCAGAAAATACAACATCAACAGGAAAATCGGCAGTTAATTTACTGATGGACAACAGTTTTTTCGTGATGTGTGGAACAACTAACACATCCAATAAATGCACATCACCAGATAGTTTAGAATTGCCAATATGAGAGATATTTAAAGCCGATCCATTTCCAACAATAACAGAACCATTACCCGTATATGGCTCAAAGGAGTCGAGAGTATTGGTTTGATTGGTCATGTGCGCTGAAGCACCGGAGTCCAAGTACCAATCAGGTGATGGGTCTGAAACCTTGCAGGAGGTGTTGAATGCCTGAGCAAGATGAGCAGAATTTATGGCAGATTGAGCAACCACATACTTCGGACATTTATCAGCGTAGTGCTCTCCACGACAGATTTTACAACGGGGTTGACGACGGCCAGTATGATTAAAAGATCCACCACGAGAGTTTGAATGAGGACGCTGCCCCTAGTTGCCGAAATTTCCGAAGGAGCGACCACCGCTACCATGCGAGCCCTGGTTAGGATTAGTTGAACTGCCGGAGTTGCCCTTGGAGTTGGATCGACCACCAAAGGTCCGGTTACCCCGTGAAGCTGTAAAAGCGGCAGAAGAATGATGGCCAGCCTCCATGGCACGAAGCATAGCCTCAAATTGACGGGCTTGATGGAGGAGATCCCGAAACTTCGGGGTCGAAGCAAGAGCGAGGCGGGCATCCGCAAAACTAGCGAACTGAAGGCCGAGACCTCTCAAGAACCAGTGGCTTTTGTCTTCTTCATCAATCGGACGACCAATCGCAGACAATTGGTCACAGATGTTTTTGAACTTACGCCCGTAGTCATCGACGTACAAATCCCCTTTGCGAAGGGAGAGGAGCTCTTCGCGGAGGGAGTGGGTATGAGAGGCTGAGGAATCGGAGTAAGCAGCCTGGAGAGCTACCCAGGCAGAGTGAGAGTTTTCACATTCGAAAATTTCAGAAGCGGCATCCGGCGTGAGCGAGCAGGAGATGACGCTGAGGAGTTTTTTGTCTTTCAAACGCCAAGCCTTGAACTCAGGGTTTGGAGATTCCGATCCGTCGGCTGCAGTGATTATGGTGGAGGGAGCGGCGATGGAGCCATCAAGGATGCCCATGATATCGAAGCATTCCGCCATATCAATAATTTGACGACGCCACAGCAAAAAAGTGGACAACTCAAGTTTGATCTGAACCATGTTGAGCATGGTGGCAATAGGAAGAGAGTCTGTGGTCGTGGAGGCCATATCAAGAAGAAGGTTGCGTGCACAGGGATCCGTTTGAAGAAAATCGGCGGAAGAAAAGATGAAGCCAAAAGAATAGAAAAAAGAAGGGTTAGGATCTTTTACTCGCGGCTGATACCATGAAAGAATAATTAGAATTTTATTGATGTTTGGTAATGAGAGAATTACAAGAATAAATAATCATAAAGTGCAACAATCTCGTCCTAGAATTAAGGAGAGAAATAAGGAAAAATCCTATTCTATGATTACAGGTCAAAACTATCTAAAAATATACATGGTCAAATAATTTCCCTAATACTAGTACCTAGAACAAATAGAGAAATTTCAATTATTCCAATATTCCAACGCAATAATAGAATACCGAAACAATCCTAACTATAAAATATAAAGTATTCAAGTGTGCTTATATGTCTGTTATAGGTCACACTTGAAGTACTTTATACAAAGAAACCTATCGACTGTATATATACTAAACATAAGTCGGTATTTTAGGGCGGGTGGGTTTTTTTATGGGCCACGTGCATGGGCCCGCTATTCAATAAATTGTCTTCAATGTGTGATGAATCCTGCTCCGATTTTGTATCCTTCTTTATTTTTTTCCTTGTTCAACTTGAAATCTTTCACATATGAAATTTCTCGAACCTTCATTTGATAAATTTTTCTCGCATCTTGTTCTTTACTTGATCGTATCTTCTACGCTGTTAAACGTGTATATCATCATCTGTCAAGACAAATACATAAATACTTATTTCTAAATACAAAGTTAAAATATAAAAATATTTTAATAACTTCCTTGTTCTCTTTTGGATGTTGATGTGGTTTTCAGAAAATTTCTAATAAGGCTAAACCATTGTTTTCTTACAAATATTTTTGTTATCAATTAGTTACATATAGCTATTGCATGCGTCATAACCAATTTCAGAATTTTTGTTGTGTACATTACGAGTTATGGGCATAATTTTTTCCTTCAGTACCACGTTCTTTGTTTTCCAATCACTCACAATTTTTTTATTATATTTTCTATTTCGCTAGTATTCTATTAGTATATATATATATATATATGTATCACACGTACAATCATGTCATAAAATTGCGTAATACCTTTCAATCACTTATTAAAGTAGTCTTGTGTTATTTATTTATTTATTAATCCGACTCCTCTCTAATAAATATATATACCCATAGCAAGCCTTGTGAGTTCCACACCAACTTCACACTTCACACTTCCCAACACTTCCAACACTCCCTCCTGACCCAAACAGAAATAAATAATAAGATCATGACGGATCCAAACCCACTACTCTACCCGACACCATCTAAAAAGAACCACCCCTCTCTCGACGACACGATCGAACACTGCATCGGAAACATCGGGTGGGCCCAAATCGTCCAAGCCACTCTGGTCTCCTTTGCATGGTTCTACGACGCCCAGCAAACATTCATCAGCGTCTTCACTGACGCCGAGCCCAAATGGAGCTGTACCCACAATAACTCCACGTCATGCACCGCCGCCAGCAATCTCTGCGAACTCCCCGGCGACGCCTGGTCGTGGGACTCTCCGGAGACCACATCCATCATCTCCGAGTGGTCCCTCCAGTGCGCCGGCTCGGTCATAACCGGCTTGCCAGCTTCGGCATTCCTATTCGGCTGCCTCATCGGCGGCTTCGCGCTCGCCACGCTGGCAGACTCGTCCATGGGCCGGAAAAACCTACTGGTTTTCTCCAGCCTGATCATGTCCATAACCGGTGTGCTAACAGCTTTTTCGCCCAACTTCTGGATTTACGCCGGGTTACGATTCGTCAGCGGGTTCGGGCGAGCCACGATCGGGACGTGCGCACTGGTGCTGTCGACAGAGCTCGTTGGGAGGAGATGGAGAGAGAGTATTGGGATCGTAGGGTACACGTGTTTCACTCTTGGGTTCCTCTCTCTACCTGCCATCGCTTTCTCTCTCAAGGGTTCTTCGTGGAGACTGATATATATATGGACTTGCGTTCCTTCGCTTTTTTACTCGGTGTTGGTTTTTTTCCTTGTCCGCGAGTCTCCGAGGTGGCTTTTCATCAGGGGCCGGAAAGAGGAATTTGCGGAGACGCTGAGAAGCATAGCCGGGCCGACGAACCGGGCCGGGCTGACACAGAGCTTCTTCGGGCGGTGTATGGAATGGGAAGAGAGGTGTTCGCAGGAAACCGATATTTTCTCCGCCGTGAGGATCTTGGTGGAGAAAGGGTGGGGGTTCCGGCGGCTGGCGACGGTGATGGTGGTCGGATTCGGGATGGGAATGATTTACTACGGGATGCCGTTGGGTTTAGGCAGTTTGTCGTTTGATTTGTATCTGAGCGTCACTCTGAACGCGTTATCTGAGTTTCCGGCGTCATTGGTGACGTTTTTGCTAATCGGGAAACTGGGAAGAAGGGGCTTTATCTTTGGATTGGCTTTACTGAGTGGGATTTGTAGTGTGTGTTGCGTTTTGGTGAAGTGGGAGGTGATGCAGATCGCGCTGGAGCTGGTTTCGTTTTTCAGCGCGTGCACGGCGTTCGACGTCATTTTGATCTATACTTTGGAGCTTTTTCCCACGTGCGTCAGGAACTCGGCAGTGTCGATGGTGCGGCAGGCGCTGGTGTTCGGCGGGGCCCTCAGCCCGGTGCTGATTGCCGCGGGGAGGAAGAATAATGGGCTGTTGTCTTACGGCGTGTTTGGGGTGACCATTTCGGTTTGTGGGCTGTTTGTTGTGTTTTTGCCTGAGACGAGAGGAAAGGCTATGTGCGATACTATGGAGGAGGAAGAGCGTAAGAATGCTTGTTCTGATGGTGTGTATTGTGCTTAATTACATGTGTGGTGAATGGAACAACAAGTGGAATTACAGATTCCAACATGGAACTTGAATCTCTTTTTAATTAAATTATGTGAAGTCTGTTTATTATTTCTTCACGCTAACATAATAATTACAAAAAGAGTTTTGTTTTTATTAGGAAAGAATAAGTTGTGTTTGGATGCGAAATTCTTGCTTAGAGCATCACAATCGTAGGTCTTTAGAAGAGGGGTTTGGAAAGAAATGATTTTTAGAAAAATCTATTATCGGGAGAGATGATTTTCGGATAATGCGTCACAGTTGATGAAGGAATAATTTACGAGAAGGAAGTGGTTCATGGAGGTAGAGTGAGAGTAAATGACAAACAATAACACGTTAAGATGTGTAGGTGATGAGACTATACATAATTGTTGGACGAGATTACCCATTGGGCATAAAAATATACGATGATTTTTTTGCTTTTGACATAAGATCTGATATGGCAATGATATAAAATTCATTAAAATTTATTTTGGCTCGGTTTTTTATACCCAGAAATCTCATGTTTAAGCCAATTTTTGTTATAATATTGGAAAGCTCGGTTCAAGCTATGGGCATGGACCCATCGCGAGATTGTTGATGGGAAGGAGACGAAACTCCTAACTTGGGCACTACGTCTATAAAGTTTAATATATAGAGCAAATATACCTAGTTTTAAACCTAAGTTCAATAATACTTATTGTTATTTTGCTACTTATTTTTTATTATTTAACTTGATTGTCGGAGGTCTACACAAAACCTATTAATTTAATTGGTCTACACCAAAGTTATACAACTTAAGTTTTTATACTTAGTTAATCCGATTGAAAAGAGAAACTCAAGACAATCCAATGTCAGTTCTTGATGATCCAATCCAAATTTCTTAGTCGTTTTAACACATAAAAAAATATATGAAAAATCTTTTAAAATCTTTTTCCACAGTAGGTATTCTTACACTAGTTAAGAGAGAAGCACCGGAACAAGAGTGACAAGCAGCTACATTATTGGAAGAAATGATTGATAGCTTCAAATCAATCTTTTGAAAGTTGCTAATTAATGATCCTTGTCCACATATAATTACATTGACATGCATGTACGAAGCTTGGGTCCTTGTCAAAACTGACATTGACCCACCTTACTAGCGCAAGTACTCCGGCCTTGCGGGGCATGGTAAAAATAAAAAAGGTCCCCATAGGATAAAAATAAAAATAAAGGGTCGTGTTGGTCCACAGTGTGGCACCGCCGCATGATTTAACATAAATAAAAAATAATAAAAAAGTGATGTGAATGACTAAGTGTTTGTTTGACGGACAAAGCTAATAAGCTAGCTGATAGCTGAAAAGCTAGCTGATGACTGATAAGTTATTTGAGAGCTAATAGCTAATATTGATGACTGAGTGAAAAGCTAGCTGATCTAAATATAAGCGTTTGACAATTTTAGCTGATAAATTGGCTCAAAAATACAAAAGTACATAAAAGTACATGTTTAAATGATAGTGTTGATGCTATTTTCTTTATTTATTTATATATAATATTAGTATTGTAAATTTAATCAATTATATATTATTATATATATATATATATATATATATATATAATGATATAATTTTCAATAACTGCACAATACTTTTTTTAACGGATTGGGGAGAGATTTTTTTTAATTTCATTTATACACTAATTTATAGTCAAGCGAATAATAATAATAATAATAATAATTTCACAATACTAAAATAATTCTTAGATATTCATCTAACGATTAATAAAGTGGTGAAATTAATATATATATATATATATATATATATATATATAATATATATATATATATATATATATATATATATATATATATATATATATATATATATATAACGAAATAATAGTGTAGTTTTCTAAATAATAAAAGGGTTAAAATAGGAATAAAATCAAAAAGCTTTATGAGCTTATTTGAAACGCTATTAATAGTAGCATCTGAGATAAGCTCAGGTTTTTCAAATAAGCTCATGCATCCAAACAAGACTTATTTAAATACAAATAGCTTATAAGTCCTCCAAATAAGATATAATCTAACTTATTATACTTACCAAACATACACTAAATGCCCTCCATTAGTTAGCTCCATAAGAGAGGTGGTTTAGGCCGCTAAATGGGTAATAAATGTACATCAAATCTTCAAATGACCTTTTCAATATTCCCAATATATATATATATATGTCAAGAAAGTTTTACGGTGGCGTAAAAGTATAATTTCTGATCTATTATCAACTATTGAATTAATTTAAAGATATAAATATTAAAAGATTGACGGAGGTAAATACACGTGGGGTGGGGAGCATTGTATCGCAAATTCACCGTAGTCATTTCCTATACTTTATTTGTCATGAGTGCAGAAAAGAAAATTTAAAACGGTTATTTTAGCTAATCTAAAACAGTTTTGTAAATGTTTACATTGAACTGTTTTAAAAAGTCTCACTTTCTTGAATGGGTGTTACCCCCGTTTTAGAAAGTTGGACTTTCTAGAACGATTGATCATTTGTTCTAGAGAGTACATTTTTCTCTTTCTAAATTATATTATTCTTGATCTGTAACTCGTTGACCCGTTTTACAAATAGAGTTTCTAGAATGGGTTATCAAACCGTTCTAGATAGTGTGATTTGTAGAACGGATTCTCAAAATCCATTCTAAAAAGTATGATATTTATAACGGATTTTCAAAACCCGTTCTTGATAGTGTGACTTTTAGAGCATGTTTTCAAAACCTGGTGTAGAAAGTATGATATTTGGAACGGAGTTTCTTAAACCAGTTCTAGATATTTTGATTACTAGAACGGATTTACGAAAACTCGTTGTAGAAAGTAGTAAAATAAATAAAAATAAAGTAAAAGCAGGTGACAACAAATATACCAAAATCAACAATACTAGCTAAATACTATGCATATACTAGTTAACCAACAAATACACCAAAATTTAAATAAAAACAACACATTCACAAACTTAATATTAATATCACCAAAACATATCATTATCCATGATAAAAAAAATTAAAAAATATATATATATATAAAATATGCAATATTCTTTATATAAATATTTGACATTCTTTCCTTGAGACACACTGAAAGATTAAATCCAGTTATGTGACTATCTAAGGAATTATGACAAGGTTAAAAGAGAAAACCAATAAACATATGTTAAACAATTTAAACTTTATTTAATTTTAATATAAAATCGGAAAATCAAGAAAGAATATTAAACACTTTCATCCGTAAAAAAAAAAGAATAAAATGACTCGTCGACTTCGTGAAACGATTTAAGAAATGCCCTCATGAACATGCCCTTTATGTGAAAGTTGATGATAAGGTAACATGTTGATTGTGTGCTTGTACGTCGATGACCTTATTTTTACAGGAAATAATGAGGAGTGGTTTGACGAATTCAAACAAGAGATGACTAAAGAATACAAGATGATGGACATTGGCCTAATGGCATACTATCTTGGAATTGCGGTGCATCAAAAGAAATATGGGATATTTATTTCCCAAGAAGGTTATGCAAAGAGAATTTTAAAGAAATTTAAGATGGAAAAATGCGTGCCGACCAATATTCCAATTAATGTTGGGACCAAACTTTCAAAGGATATAAATGGAGATCGTGTCGACCCAACTTTGTTTAAAAGCTTGGTTGGAAGTTTAAGATATTTGACTTGCACGAGGCTCGATATTCTATATGCAGTTGGTCTCATTAGTTGTTATATGGAGAATCCTATTAAGTATCATTTTAAAGTAGCTAAATAAATATTTCAGTATGTCAAAGGTACAATCAATTTTTGTTTGTTTTATCCAAAAACTAGAGAAATGAAATTGTTTGGATATAGCGATAGTGACTGGGCCGGAGATCCCAATAATCGTAACAGCACGAGTGGTTTTGTATTTTATTTTGAAGGATGTGCATTCACATGGTTATCGAAGAAGCAGCCAATAGTTACTCTTTTGACATGTGGAGTTGAGTATATTGCTGCGTCGTCAAGTGTTTGTCATGCTGTCTGGTTAAGGAGTTTGCTTAAAAAACTTCACCTTTGTGACATGGAATCAATGGAAGTATTTGTCGATAACAAATCAGCGATTGCACTAGCAAGAATTCCTGTTTTTCATGATCGTAGCAAACACATTGACACAAGATTTCACTACATTAGAGATGCATTACTAAGAAAGATGTTCAAATTATGTTATGAAATCCGAAGACCAAGTGGCGGATATTCTCACAAAACCCCTCAAATGCGAAACTTTTGAGAAGTTGAGGCACAAACTTGGTATGCGAGAGAATTAAGCTTAAGGGGGGATGTTCGAAGTTGAAGGGTATAAGCTTGAATAAATAAACGGATGTGACTTTTGATATGATGTCCATTCATGCATATGTCCTTTCATATTGTGTCTTTTCATGTTATGGGATTAGTTGTGTCCTTTCATTTTATGTAGTATAATTCTATAAATAGCCATGTAATTTTTCATTTCTAAGCATGCCTTTTTTACAAGAGAGTTCATTAATAATTATGTGTTTAAGAAAAATAAACAAGAGTGTTTATATATTATTCTCCACATATTTTTTTTCGCTGCGATTATATATTGATCCCACATTATCCAATAAACAACAACTCAAGTGTAGGTTCTATTACCCAGAATCAATGAGAAATGGCCTCTGCAGAACCAGGCGAAGAAGCATAGCCGGCAGATTCATTCGGTACCTGATCCTACGAATTAAGGTCATCGGCACAGGTAGCTTTGGATGAGAGAAGAAGAGCCAACGCCAGTTGGAATTGGTAACTCTCCTCCATCTTCTGTGCCCAGCTCTTAAAATAATATGAGTTTTCGCTGCCCGTTCCAAATGCCTTCCCCGTCAATTCACCGCCGACATCACTCGATTGACCAAGACCTACCTCGGAGTTCAATAGTGAAGGTACATAATAATCCCCCGAGACCGAGCTCTCACCGAAGATGTTTCCACTTGAGTTCCTCTGCACACCGAATGAGCTCAGAAACATCATCGTTCTGATCTGGCCCTACCGAATCATCCGCTGCAATCTCCTGCTAATCGAAGGCCGCCGCTCTTTCTGAATCTAACTTATTCTTCTCTCCAGATCAAGATTCGTATTAATGAAGCAGTTAATCCTGTCCTCCGACGGTTGCGGCCGATATTTCTTATGAATTGAGATTTTTTTGGGGATTCTGATTATTAGTTTAGTTTGGAAATTAGGATTTTTAGTTGTGATGTGTCTCAGATCTTGTGTTTCTCTGTTTCGTGTATTTAAAATTGATTATCGGTGGCAATTTGTTATGAAGCGTCACCCGTTCTTATTTATTGGTGGCGCTTTGTTATGTAGCGCCACCCGTTCTTATTTATTGGTGGCGCTTTTGTTATGAAGTGCCACCCATTCTTATTTATTGGTGATGCTTTTGTTATGAAGCGCCACCCGTTCTTATTTATTGATGGCGCTTTTGCTATGAAACTCCACCCATATAGTTTTTGCTAGCGGTTTACATGTAAAAAATGCCACTTTTATATTTTTAGCAACGATTTGCTTTTAAATCGTCACTGATCAGCTTTTTTGCACTAGTGTGGAGCTCACTACAAGAATTGAGTGCAATAGGGAAGGACAAAAGTCGTTTCTATACATGCTCTTATCCTTGCTTTTGCTCTATTGGAGCGACAAGTCATTTCAAGAATGTTGTTCCTATAGACATTTGTTCGAATCTCTACAGGAACGACATTTGAGTCGTGTCCTTCCAATTTTGTTGTTACACATTGGCTTGCACAACCATCAGCCCGCCCGAACCCGACCCGCCGCTGGCCCACCAAGCCTACGCATTAAACTTTTAAATTCCCCGAAATGAATTCAAGAGAAATCGAACTCCTGACCTCATGGGTTAAAGAAATGAGGCTAACGTTGGACCATCCAAGAGAGATGTAAGATCTTTTGTATTTTTTTATATTTATTATATATAATAGTTAAACTTACAAATTATATTTATAAATTATTATTTAAAAGTGTATTAAAATATATAATATATATATATTCATATTATATTTATTAAGTTAGAATAATAATATATTTAGACAAAAACAAATAAAAATTAGAAAAACCTTGTATTAATCGGTATTTTTTTTTTTGAAAAAAAAACATTATTATATCTATTTATAAATAATTATATTATAAATATATTATTATTATTATTTATAAGTGTGTTATAATTATATAATATACATTGAAAATTATATTATATATATGATTAAAATATTGTATATTTAGATAATAACAAATAAATAATAGAAAAGGATTATAGCATTTTGTATTTTTATTTAATAAATTATTTATTATAAATAATATTTTCACATTTATTAAATATATCACTTAACATAATTGTATATACTTTATATTTACTAATTATTATATATTATTATTAAATTGAATGAGAATGTGAAAATTAGGCAGTAGTATTGTTGAAAGGAGTTTTCGCTACAACTGATACGACATTAACTCACTACTTGAGCATTTGCTTGGTGGTTGAGATATAAATTAGTGTTCTACTGGAATGACTTTGATATTTATAGGGGAGACATGTCGTTCCAATATATGGTGTTTTGGTTGGCACGATTTTGATAGTTATAGGAGCGACATATGTCGTTCCAATATGTAATTCGATCTACAAGCACGATTAATGAATGTCGTTTCTATATGTATTCACTATAGGAAAGACATAAATGTCCTTCCAATTTGTCGCTTCAATTAGTCTCAATTCTTGTAATGAATCTTGGTGGGGCCGGGAGAAATCTTTCAGATTACAAGAAAAGTTAATGTATCTAATTTATTTGTATTTTAATTATGGTAATTATATGTCCAGTTTTTTTTTTATATTTTTTTATTTTAGCAGTTTCATTGTATTATTATCAAATTTCACATCACAATTGTCACATATAGTTGAGTTAACTTTGATATTAATTCTATCAAATTAATTAAAATACAAAAAATATTAAAATGTATAAAAACTTTACAAAACAAAACAAAAAGAAATAAAAAGAATAGTATCATATAAATTTTATTGTTTATCACAAAACATAACAAAAGAAAAAAAAAGGCGAGTGAACAATGCTCTACAGATATCACTAAAATGCGTACCGAATTGTCCCAGTGCTTGAGCTGTATTTTCACTCCAAACTAACATTTTCTCATAAAATGGGGACTGCTTGAAATGCTCCACGTTCTTCATTTTCCAATCACTCACAATTTTTCTTTTTAAAATTCTCTCAGATATATCTCACACGCACAATCGTGTCGTCAAAATGCTCAATACTTTGATACGACCAAAAATATTGATGTTTTAAGAATAGAGAGTACTAATCTCATATATATAATTAACGACCTGATTAGTTTTAAATATGTGATCAGCGACTTGATAGACCTCCAGAATACTCCTGGCGATCTGATCAAACCTCTTTAAATATGTGATCAACGACCTGATAGACCTCCAGAAGTCTCTCGGAGACCTGATCAAACCTGCAAAATAGAACTCAAGACGGGCAGCCCCGGCGTAGGCCCTCCGATACTTAAGTCAAATAGTGTTGAGAGAGATGTGCAAGAGCTCAATAGTGCGCGAGAGTTTAAAACGTAAAATAAGATCAATGTAGAGTAAAAAGTGAGGTCTGTGCCTTCTTTATGTACACAAGAGATGATAGATGAGAGAGGAGAGATAAGAGACAAAAGACGTGTTCCCAATCTAAGGTCCTGAGAGATCATGAGATGTGAGAATAAGATTATTGGAATTTTTAGTTTTCATAATTTCATAATAACCATACAATCTTATTAGCATATACGTCGGGATCTAAAATTCTATACCCCTTTCGTTACTTTATTACCATATATAATCGAGTCAATTTTTGACGTGGTATCGTACATTTTAATCACTTATATTTAAGGCAAAAATGCGTATATACTGCATATTTCATTCCAAATTGTGTATGTAGGTGTTCTGGCATTGGGTTGTGTAAATAGGTGATTTCGCACACTGAATGTGCGAAATCAATTTTTTTTAATCTTTTTTCATGGTTTCGCACATTGAAAGTGCGAAATCCATTTTCTAAAAAAGTAAATATTTCTTTTATGATACGAAATCGATTTTTAAAAAAATATATATTTTAATATGATTTCGCACATTGAAAGTGCGAAATCGATTTTCTTAAAAAAAAAAATTTGTAATTTGATTTCGCACATTGAAAGTGCGAAATCGTTTTAAAAAAAAATAAAAAATTATAATTTAATTTCACAATTTCAATGTGCGAAATTTATTTTAGAAAAAAAAAAAATCGATCATAGCGAAGTACATAAATAACAAAGTGTCGGATGGAAATATATATCTCCCCATCCAAATAGTACATTACATTAATAATAAATACGTCGATGTGGTTGGTTAATTCCGCTAGATACTAATAATAGGAAGAGCCTTTTACACCACAAAACAAATTCAAAGGCATCAAGTTAACATTTCTCATTTTCAGAAAGAAAGACCGATTCGTGATTCAGATTAGTTACCATAAATTAGACTGTTCATCTAATTTCGCACCTTAGGTCCGAAATCAAATTACAATTAAAAAAAAAAAAAAGATTTCGCACATTGAAAGTGCGAAATCAAATTACAATATTATTATTTTTTTTAAAACAATTTTGCACTTTCAATGTGCAAAATCAAATTACAATTTTTTTTTTAAAATCGATTTCGCATGTTGAAAGTGCGAAATCATAAAAGAAATATATATATTTGTTTTGGAAAACGGGTTTCGCACTTTCAATGTGCGAAACCATAAAAAAAAAAAAAATAATAATTTCGCACATTGTGCGTGCGAAATCACCTATTTAAACGACCCAATGCCACAACACCTACATTCACAATTTGAAATGGAACCTGCAGTATATACGCAATTTTGTCTCTATTTAAAAAAGTCACCGCTGAGCAGCCTAGTTCGAATAGGAGCTATTATCACTCTCCTCTTTCTGCACTTCATATCTGTTATGTCCTAATTGTTTGAGTAATAATCCCATTGCTCGTCTATTATATATATACCGATTGCAAAGCCTAGCCTTCCGAGTTCCACACCCTACTTCACATTTCCATTATTCTCTCTTCTTCAGATTCCTTAGATCATGACGGATCCAAACCCACTACTCTACGGAACTGGGTCGTCGGAGTCCGACCACCCTCCGCCCTCTAGAAAGAACCACCCCTCGCTGGACGACGCAATCGAACACTGCATCGGAAACATCGGCTGGGCACAAATATTCCAAGCCACCCTGATCTCTTTCGCATGGTTCTTCGACGCCCAGCAAACATTCATCAGCGTCTTCACAGACGCCGAGCCCAATTGGAGCTGTACCCATAATAACTCCACGTCATGCTCCGCCGCCAGCAATCTCTGCGAACTCCCCGGCGACGCCTGGTCGTGGGACTCTCCGGCGACCACATCCATTATCTCCGAGTGGTCCCTCCAGTGCGCCGGCTCGGTCATAACCGGCTTGCCAGCTTCTGCTTTCCTATTCGGCTGCCTCGTCGGCGGCTTCGCGCTCGCCACGCTGGCGGACTCGTCCATGGGCCGCAAAAACCTGCTGGTCTTTTGCAGCATGGTCATGTCCATAACCGGCGTGCTAACCGCTTTTTCAAACAACTTATGGATTTACACCGGGTTACGATTCGTCAGCGGGTTCGGGCGAGGCACGATCGGGACGTGCGCACTCGTGCTGTCGACGGAGCTCGTCGGAAGGAGATGGAGAGAGTATATTGGGATCGTAGGGTTTAGCTTCTCTACTCTTGGGTTTCTCTCTCTACCTGCCATTGCTTTCTCTCTGAAGGACTCTTCGTGGAGATTGGTATATATATGGACTTGTGTTCCTTCGCTTTTGTACTCGGTATCGGTCTTCTTCCTTGTCCGCGAGTCGCCGAGGTGGCTCTTCATCAAGGGCCGGAAAGAAGAATTTGCCGAAACGCTGAGAAGCATAGCCGGGCCGACGGACCGGGCCGGGCTGACACAGAGCTTCTTCGGGCGGTGTACGGAATTGGAAGAGAACTGCTCGCAGGAGACAGATATTTTCTCGGCCGTAAGGATCTTGGTTGAGAAAGGGTGGGGGCTCCGGCGGCTGGCGGTGGTGATGGTTGTCGGAATCGGGGTGGGGATGGTTTACTATGGGATGCCGTTGGGATTAGGCACTCTGTCGTTTGATTTGTATCTGAGTGTCACCCTAAATGCTTTATCGGAGCTTCCGTCATCGTTGGTGACGTTTCTGCTCATAGGAAGACTGAACAGAAGGGGTTTTATCACAGGATTGACTCTAGTGAGTGGGATTTGCAGCGTGAGTTGTGTCTTGGTCAAATGGAAGGTGATGCAGATCGGGCTGGAGCTGGTTTCGTTTTTCAGCGCTTGTGCGGCGTTTGGCGTCCTTATGATCTATTCTTTGGAGCTGTTTCCCACGTGTGTGAGGAACTCGGCGGTGTCGATGGTGCGGGGGGCGCTGGTGTTCGGCGGGGCCCTCAGCCCCGTGCTGATTGCCGCGGGGAGGAAGAATGGGCTGTTGTCTTACGGCGTATTTGGTGTCACGATTTTGGTATGTGGGCTGTTTGTTGTGTTTTTGCCTGAAACTAAAGGAAAGGTTCTGTGTGATACTATGGAGGAGGAAGAGCGTAAGAATGCTTGTTCTGATGGTGTGTATTGTGCTTAATTACATGTGTGGTGAATGGAACAACAAGTGGAATTACAATCCCAACAGGAAACTTGAATCTCTTTTTTTAATTAAAGGGCACCACGGATAGATATACCCATCCCAAAAATTTATTAATTTACTCCAATTAATTTTTTTTTTTATAAGAATAACAAAACTACCCTCTTCATTTTAAACACCCAAAATACAATTCATTTTTGTCAACCTCCATTACCACCCCCACCCTTGCCGGCAACTCATTTAAAGCTGTGTTAAGAAACCATTGCCGGCAAATCACTTAAAAGCTGTGTGATTAAGAAATGGGAAAGAATCAAAAAGCGAGTGTTCCAGTGTGGGAAACCCCACCTTTTTTATCATATGCTGTCCTGTTGTATTACTATGATTTGTCTGTCACAAGAGATAATTCACAACACTACGCAGGACCCACCGGTTGTGAAAAGATCATTTGGGCTTGGGCTAACGACGATGATATGTGTAGTATACGCCGAAAGGTACCACACCCAGTTTCAATGTCTTAGGGTATGTTTGACAGACAAAGCTGATAAGATAGCTGATAGCTAAAAAGCTAGCTGATGACTGATAAGTTATTTGAAAGCTGATAGTTTATAGCTGATGACTGATAGTTGAAAAGCTAGCTGATCTAAATAAAAGCGTTTGACAAATTTAGCTGATAAGCTGACTCAAAAATACAAAAGTACACAAAAGTACATGTTTAAAATAGGGGGGAATTGCCAAACACTCCCCCTAGAAAAATGTGTTTGTCAAATACCCCAACTAGTTTTAGAAAATGCCAATTACTCCAGACACAATTGTACAACTACCAATTTGGCCTTCCTTCCCGTCAAAATTCACTTATTCCTCTCGCAAT
>BMAC01000032.1:1066060-1080676 GCA_014905375.1 Phtheirospermum japonicum | reverse complement strand
CTAAATTAATTAACTAGCATGCATCAAGCTAATATGAACTAAATCTAACATATGAATTCTTAAGAACAATATCAATATCAAAATTCTCAAGCAATAACATATCATAAAACTAATTAACCAAGAATAAGCAATAAATAAACTAAGCATGAACAATCTCATCACCAAGCATGAACGAAAGTAAAACGCAGCAACTAAATTAATTATTAAAAATGAAATCTAAGGTTCAAAGCTTCAGCGATTCAACGTTTCAAACGATTCGAAATAAATAAACGAAACTAAAAACTCAAACGAATTAAACATAAATTATCTAGAATTAAACTAGAAAAACACTTAAAAGGGGTTTAGAGTACTTATTAAACTAGAAAGCGTAGAAAAATTCCCCAGCTAATCCGGAGGTGTTGCGTAGACCTTGCTCGAAGAATCGCGTCACGAACTAATGGTTGGAACTTGGAGCTTCGTGACCCTCGAATCTTCGATCTTGATCAATTATTGTTATATGGATGTGGATGGTGTTGTTCTCGAGCTCAAAGGATCGTATGTTCAAAGTGTGGAAGAGAGGTATATATCTTTGGGACGGACTTAGAAGGGTTTATATAGTTTTCCTTTGACTTGGAGCATAAGAAACCCTAAAATCCCGATTCTGGGCCGTCGCGTCGACGGTGCGTCAACGTTGCATCGATTGACGCATGCTGGTGCTCGGCGTCACTGCTACCTGAGTGTGCCCCCCCAATTTGTATGTGTTATTTGAATTCGAACAAACTATTTACGATTTCGATTGCATGTTCCTCGAGAGACGACTCGAGTTGACTTCGCCACACTACACGCGACCCCATTCTCTTGCGGGCAAGCTTTTAAATTCTGACAATATTTATAAGTAGGTGACACACAAAAGCTTGAATCAAAATTTTGGCGCCGTTGCCGTGGAACATGGCAAAGGCTTCAAAAAAAATATGTTTGTTCATTTTTATTTTCTTTTTAACCGTCTATTTGTATAAATATTTCCTTTAGTCGTTGCGTTTGATTTGCTGTTGAGTGTATGCAAGGTCGTAGATCACTTAGACTCGAGCTTGCACCATTTACCGACGACGTTCATCGTTCCAATCGAACAAGACCACCTCGCGTATCCGAAAGAGAATCGTCTTCCACAACCAATTTTATTTGTGATCCAATTCCCAAAGAGATGCTGCGACTGGATAACCCTCCCCAGAACAACGAGGACGATCAACCACCGAGGAACGTCCCTATACGACAAAGAAATGAGTAACCTCGAGAGTACTGGGAGAATATCCAACGGAACGTGATGGACCAACATGAAGAGCGAGGAAGAGGAGATAGAAATCACAACAAATACATCCCGGACGACTATTCCGAAAGATCTTACCATGGATACGAGCGTGTTAATGATTGGCTTGCGAATGATAACTATGATGAGAGGAACGACCACGAAAGGAATTACGCGAGGCCGGGTATTCAAGAAAGACAGGGAGCACGTGAGCCAAGGCAAAGAGAGTTTACGACTCTACAAGTGGGTCCCTATAGTTCTGCTATTGTGTTGGGCAGGATTGCAAGAGACTTCGAGTTGAAACCTCACATCATCAACAACCTCCCAACATTTCATGGCCTCGCTAATGAGGATCCATTGACGTTCCTCAAGGAGTTTTATGCCGAAGTTAGTAGAATTCCATCTCCGGGACTTCATCACGAAGACTTTCAAATGGTGTGTTTTCCTAGATGCATGAAGGACAAGGCCAAATCTTGGCTACTTTCACTAAAACCAAGATCTCTGGTCGATGGGCCCATGGTGAGCGACAAATTCATTAATCAGTATTACTCAACACAGACGACGGGTCACATTAGGAGACAAATAGCCAAATTTGTTCAACAAGATGGGGAGTTGCTTCACGAAGCATGGGAGCGTTTCAAATCTTTATTGCAGGCTTGCCCACATCATCACAACTCCGCAGGAATGGTGAATCAGTTATTTTACGAAGGTCTGCTGGACTCTTATAAAAATAACGTCGAGGTAGCAGCTGGAGGAGACTTTGGGTATTTGACAGCAACTGAGGCCAAACGACTGTTCGAAAATATGAGTGAGAAGTCACGGAAAACGAGCTCTCGACCACGGAAGATAAGAGTTAACGAGGCATGAGATGCCAAGCAACGAGACGAATGAGACATGCAGTCGTTGTGGAGAGCAAGGGCATTTGCTAGATATGTGCAAAATGGTGTGGAGCGAAGAAAGTGAGGCAGAGGCATACGCCGTCAAGGAACAAAGGCGAAATCGAGATGTTCCAACTTATGAGTATCGACAACCCACTAACTTTAACGCACAACGAGATTCACCTTATCTTAAATGGGGCCCGGGAAATCCGCACAGCACTACCACACCAAATGATCAGCTACCGAACAAAATCCCAATGCCTGTACCATCTCCAGCCCCAACACAACCAACCGATCAATTGCTGATTTGGCAGCAAAACCAAGTCACCGAGACAATAAGAAACAGGGACGGGCTCACCAATCTTACCACATAAGTTAATAAGCAAGGGGAAGTTTTAAATGATCTTTCTAAAAGCGTGAAGAACTTAGAGAAGATGATGGGCCAAATGGCAACATTTATGGCCAAAACTGAAAAACGAAAAGGGGAAGTTTCCAAGCCAACCTGAGCAAGCTTCCGCGATTCATACGTTACGCAGTGGGAAGACGATCGATAATGGGATCAAAGAGGAGAAAAATGAGAACACAAATAAGAAGTTGCCCACAAATGATGACCCCAAATCGGTTGACCAAATGCACAAGTCACCCAATCCGTATATTCCTGGGTCACTAAAAGGGAAGATTCAAACTCAAGTTCCCACTCCAGCATTAGATGATGATTCCATCAAGTCCCCAATTACGCAGCCAAATCATATGGCGACACCTATAAAAGATAAAATTCCTTTTCCGAGTCGCCTGCGCCCAGCAAAAGAGAACAAAAAGTTCATGGAGCTCTACAATTTTCTAAAGAACGTTAACGTGAATCTTCCTCTTCTGGATGTGATCAAGGCGATGCCCGCGTACGTAAAATTTTTCAAGGAACTGGCTGCAAGGGAACGGCGATTGGAAACAGCTCAGCGAGTCGAATTAACCAAGGAGGTCAGCGCCATATGCAAGGGTCCACTACCAAATAAAGAGAGAGACCCTGGAAGTTTTTGCATAACTATTTCCTTAACCAACGGGCAAACTGCGCGTGGAATGCTTGACCTTGGCGCCGGAATCAATCTCATGCCATACTCGCTATATAAGGAATTTGATCTTGGAGCAATGAGCCCAACAACGATGCAATTACAACTGGCGGACCGTTTCATACGACAACCACTTGGCATAGTTGAAGACGTTTTGGTCAAAGTTGGTGAATTAGTAATACCGGTTGACTTTGTTATACTTGACGTGGGAGAAGTTCCGAAGGAAGGCATGGAACATACGATCTTGCTCGGATGACCGTTCATGTCCACCTCCATACACTGATAGATGTGCACAAAGGAAGAATGACCTTATCCATTTTGGGAGAGACAGTCACGTTCTCGATTAAAGATATTAATAACACCCCCTCGCCAATGATGCAAGAAGATTTTTCATTTGTTGATCCTATTGCATCTTGCCTTCATGAACTCAAAGGGATCACTGTGCTGGATGAATCAAGCATCGAGGATGACTCGGAATTTTTAACCAGGGTGGCCGAGATGTTAGATATAGACTTGAACAAAATCACGAAAGACTATGAAGGGTTTGAAGGGTTTGACGAGGAGCTATGTGAAATAGCTAATGCACCTGCACCTGCACTCGAGCCAAAAGTAGAGTTAAAACCATTGCCGAGCCACTTGAAGTATGCTTTTCTCGAGCCCAAAGAAACGAAACCAGTCATCATATATTCAGCCTTGTCGGAACACAAGGAGAAAGAATTAGTTGCGGTGTTAAGTAACCACAAGGAAGCAATAGGATGGAGCATCAGCGACATCAAAGGAATAAGTCCCGTGACTTGCATGCATCAAATCGAGCTAGAACCTGACGCCAGGCCTATTAGGGACAGTCAACGGAGACTAACGCCAACACTTTATGAGGTGGTTAAGAAAGAAATTTTCAAAATTAAAGACGAAGGAATCATTCTCGCCATCTCCGACAGCAAATGGGTGAGCCCAATCCATGTGGTTCCAAAGAAAGGAGGCATCACCATCACCAAAAACGACAAGGGTGAGATAGTTCCAACCCGACTGACTACTGGATGGCGTATGTGCATCGATTATAGGAAATTAAATGCGGCTACTCGCAAGGATCATTTTCCTCTACCGTTCATTGACCAACTTCTCGACAAACTTGCGGGACACAAATTCTATTGCTTTTTAGATGGCCTTTCGGGCTATTATCAAGTGGCCATCACTCAGGAGGATCAAAGCAAAATAATGTTCACATGCCCCTTTGGTACGTTCTCCTTTCGAAGAATGCCCTTTGGTCTATGCAACGCACCAGCGACTTTTCAAAGGGACTACTTTTGGGACGATCCCGATGTTTTCAAACGCTGCAAGGACGGTCTAAATAGGAGATGCGTCCCGAACGAAGAAATGGAGAGCATTCTTTAATTTTTCCATGACCATGGAGGAAGTTTTGGAGCTCAAAAGACGGCGTTTAAAGTGTTACAAGCTGGATTTTATTGGTCGAGTTTATTTGCTGATGCGTATGAATATTGCAAGACTTGCGACAACTGCCAACGAACTGGAAACATAGGGAAGCGAGACGAAATGCCACAGGTACCTAACCAAGTGGTAGAGATTTTCGACGTGTGGGGGATTGAATTTATGGGGCCTTTCCCTAAGAGTGGAGATTTCAAGTACATCCTTGTTGGTGTCGACTACGTATCAAAATGGGTGGAAGCAATCCCTACTCGAAGAGCTAATGCAGAAGTTGTCCTTAAATTCCTCTAAGAAAATACTTTCAGTAGATTCGGGGTGCCGGAATCGATAATAAGTGATGGGGGAAGCCACTCTTCTAACAAGGCATTTGAAAAACTTAAGAAAAAATATGGGGTCCGACACAAGGTAGCCACGCCTTACCACCCTCAAACGTCTGGTCAAGTCGAAACGAGCAACCGTCAACTTAAGGCCATCCTCAAGAAAACAGTCAGGCCAAGTCGAAAGTATTGGGCAGTCAAACTTATCGACGCACTGTGGGCATACCGAACAACCTACAAGACAGTGCTCGGAATGAGCCCTTTTCGAATAGTCTATGGGAAAGCTTGCCATTTGCCCGTTGAGCTAGAACATCGTGCTAGATGGGCAATTCCAAAATTAAACATGAATTATGATGAGGCAGGCGAGTATAGGAAGATGGAACTAACTGAACTTGAGGAAATACGGAATGAGTCCTATGATGCTGCATGGAGGCAAAAGAAGATGACCAAAGTCTACCATGATCGAAAACTCGTCAACAAACAATTGGAGGTAAGTAAGTTAGCTCTAGTCTTTAACTCTAGACTTAAACTTTTTCCAGGGAAACTGAAGTCAAAGTGGAGTGGTCCGTTCATGATTAAAGAGATCAATGAGTTTGGAGCAATAACCCTTTACGACGAAAAACGAGATGCGACGTTTCAAGTTAATGGGCATCGCGTTAAATTATACCGTGGCAGAGAGATAGCAAGGCAAGATCGCGAAGTTTGGGCGATGGTGGACCCACCTCCGATTGCAATTTAATCATAACACAATTACGTCGAGCAAACGACGTTAAAAGATGCGCTTCTTGGGAGGCAACCCAAGCTACTGTATGTTCTATAATTTGATTTTCTTTTATTTATTTATTTTTTCTATTTTTTGTAAGTGTTTTGAACAGGATTGAGGTAAAGAAGAGATTAATGCATCATATGAAGAGTGAAGGATTCGCACGGTGACAAGCCTGTAGTCGCGTCGACTGACGCGGCGTCGACGCGGAATCGACGCTGCCTAGGCACGCGCGTCGACTGACGCAGCGTCGACGCGGAATCGACTCTACCTGTGCGCGTGAGCGGATTTTTGGTAAGTTTTGGTTGCGATTTTGGGAGTTTTATTCCCAATAGGTAAGTGAATTTTTGGGAATAACTTGCATGAAATTTGTCTAAGATTGGGGTCAAGATCTTTTGTCTTAAAGGAGTTCTAATTAGATTAGGAAACTTGATATCTCTTCCCTTATTTGTAATTTGGGTAAATCTAGGATTTCTATTTTTAAAGTCTTTTGATCCCTATATAAATCAAACCTTTTCACTCTTTATTTCATTATTTTTGAGATCTCTACATCTCCTTACACCATACATATTTTCGCTCCACACCTCTCCATACCATGAGGCCAATTCCAAGAAACACCAAGAACCACGAGAATAGGTGGATGTTGAGAGAGGAGCACGAAGAAAAGATGGACCAACTGCACAATGAAGTTGAGCAGGCGCACGACATGGTCGGTGATTATCAATTAGACGAGGTTAACTACACCCTCCAAATTGATACTTTAAAGAACGAATTGAGAAGGGCGGAGGAGATCATCGAGGGCTTGAGGGACAAGAACCTTCAACTTAGGAACACCATTAGAGAATTACGGGGAATTGAGCGTGATCTCAAGGAGAGTGGAGTATTTTGAGGAACGCGACATGACCATGGACGAGCTCCGTGATGAACTTTTCTTGGCTAAAGAGACAATTACAAAGCTAACCAAGCAAAAGAATGAGATGATATGGGGTGAGCTCCAGTTGGCTAGCGAGATCGAAACTAAGGACAAGCACCTTAAGGAGAAAGAAGCCGAAATCAATAATTTGGTGCATGATGGGATCAACTTAATTCAGCAGAAACGCTACATCGAAGAAGAGAAATTCGCGCTTTTGCGCCGAATTACGGAGTTGGAGGCCCAAATCAAGGATTTTAATGTGAGAAATGCAGCAAACGAGTGGAATTTAGGATTTTGGGAGCAGTGCTTTGACGAGGCTAGCAAGAAGATCGTCGCGTTAGAGAAATTGGGTTTTAAATCCCCTTAGATTCTTGGGACTTGCCACTATCTATCTATTTATGTTTTTTTTTTCCATTATCGAGTCATGGAATTGTCCTTCCACCTTATCCTGTTTATTTTATTGCAATTTTAATTTTAATTCGGTTGTCTACGTGTTTTGTTTCAGAAATTAATAAAGTTCTATTTTTCGTACGCCTTTGCTTTTACGTTTTTCTTGCATCGTGGATGTTTTATATGTTTTTTGTGAGATTGTGCAGTTATCCATGGTTAAGGATCATTTAGGGGGTAATCACTGGAATACAAATGGTAAAAACTTGTCGCCACACTTTCTGTCGCGTCGACTGACGCGAGCGTCGACGCTTCCTGTGCGCACGGCGGTCGGCCGCCCTGAGCGGAGTCGATGATTTTCAATGGCCATTTTTGTTCAAACAACAACTTTTGGTTCTGCCATTCGCTGAAGAGACGTAGCGACGATTTAATAAGTTTTATTATTGCTGATAACGTTATTTGTTATTTTTACTTTTGGTTTTATTTTTAGTGTGCTAAGGACGAATTCAATCACGTGGCATTGGACAACGGACAATTGCACAAGCATTTTTGGAGAGACTCGATCATCGATTTTTCAGGGATGTCTTCTTATCTCCCCGCTCTTATTTTCTTTTATATTTATGACAATCAGGAGATTGCCAAGTTTTTAGAGGGGAGGGTGGTTTTGTGCAATTTCTGTGCAATTTTAAATTTTAAATCTTTTACGTGATTGGTGGCTATTTCTGCGCTAAATCTGTGTTTGTATGGCATGCCTGTCAAAATAGCTATATATGAATTGATGTTTTTGTCTTTGAGCGTGCATAAGGCATAATTTTTCAAAATTATTATTTATATATTGTAAAATGGTACTTGGACGCAATTGATTTCGCAAAACCTTAAAAACAGCGTCAATTCAAAAACTTTTTCATGCAAAAAGCCAGTGAGTAGCCTGAGTGTTTATCATCTTTGCATGTGCTTGAATGAGTTTTTATTTGAGATCTCTTTGAAACCACTGTGTGTAATTGACTTTAAAAATGAGGATAAGGCACATATAAAACCCTATTCCGGCCATGTTCATATATATTAGCCACTTTAAATTCCGAATGAGCCCTCATAGCCAAATAACCCATGCCTATAGCCATGAGTGTTTTTGAGTCGACCCCTACAACCTATTAAAAGCGTGGGGTAGGAGTTGGTAGTTTTTATTGGTTATTAGTATTTTGGAGTTTTTACAAGGGATTTATGAATTTTTGTAATAAAGGATCACCATCCTTCAATTAAAAAAAAAAGAAGAAGAAGAAAAGGACCCCATAAAAACAGAATTAGAGGGGATTATAAAAAAAAAAGAAAAAGAAAAAGGAAACAAGAAGGATGGTGAATTGTGTTAGTCATTGCCTACGCGCTAATGAAGGTTTGTGTTTATTATTTATTTTATTTTATGAAGCCTAATGTTTAGAAGGCATGAGTTGTGTAAGAAGCACATTATTGTGTTCAAGTGGTTTGAGCTTCAAGTCGGTTTAGAGTTGCGAGTTGAGAAACAGCCTATGTTTTAAGGCTACGTTATGAGTGTTAAGTGAGGTTTTTATTTTTTTGAACGAGGTGAAGTGTTGCTTCGTGATTAGATTAGGTTGTGTGAGTTATTTATCCACACGACTTATATATTCCATACCCGTCCAAAGAGCCTTACATTACAACCCGAAAAGACCTTTTCCGATTCTTATCTTGATAACACACATAATTTGCGATTGAAAAGAGATTGATTATCTATGCTTATTTATTGTGCAGGTATTAGTATGATTTGAGTGTATACACGTCTTATGCAGCAATGCTTGAGTGCTTGAGCGTACACCCCTATATATTTCCCTTTTGTGAGGACGCATGAATTCGATTTTGAAGCGACAATGTAATACGGGTGGGGTGTTTGAAGTTGCATTGCATGTGCCTTTATTTTCAAAATTATTTAAGTAGCATAGCACGACTCATTGCTTGGACTGATTTTCATCTCTTGCTATACTTTGAATCTATCGTTCGTTCGAGGACGAACAAACCAATTAAGCGTGGGGTAGTTGATTAGCACATATTTGTCCTTATTTTTAGTAGTTTTATAGCTTGTTTTTCTTATTATTTTTGGTATAAGTTGGGGAGTTTAAGCTCTAATTCGTATATTTGTACTCTCAGCTTATTTTACCGCTTTTGACCTAGATTGATACAATAAGTGATTAATTATGGTATTTCACTTTACAGCTAAGTAATCGGACGAGTTCAGCGCATAATTAGATGAAGTTTATGTTCAAGAAATGGAGAACGAGCTTTCCGGTGAACGAGTAGCAGAAAGATCGAGAAGTTGAGACGGGTTATCTGCCGCGTCGATCGACGCAAGCGTCGATGCTCCGTCGATGCGAGTTGTTGTGTGCGATGATCGACACCCAGCCGACGCAAGGTCGATGCAACCTTCTGAAGTGTCGATTGTAGATGCGTCGATCGACGCAAGGTCGACACAACCTTCTGAAGCGTTGATTGGAGACGCGTCGATCGACGCAACCTTCTGAAGCGTCGATCCAAGCCGCATCTGTCGACGCACCCGCCTAGTCGACGCGCACACTCAGGCAGCAGCGACGCTGAGCACCAGCACGTGTCAGTCGACATAACGTCGACGCACCGTCGACGCGACGACCCAGAATCAGGATTTTAGGGTTTCTTATGCTCCAAGTCAAAGGAAAACTATATAAACCCTTCTAAGTCCGTCCTAAAAGATATATACCTCTCTTCCACACTCTGAACATACGATCCTTTAAGCTCGAGAACAACACCATCCACATCCATATAACAATAATTGATCAAGATCGAAGATTCGAGGGTCACGAAGCTCCAAGTTCCAACCATTAGTTCGTGACGCGATTCTTCGAGCAAGGTCTACGCAACACCTCCGGATTAGCTGGGGAATTTTCTACGCTTTCTAGTTTAATGAGTACTCTAAACCCTTTTAAGTGTTTTTCTAGTTTAATTCTAGATAATTTATGTTTAATTCATTTGAGTTTTTAGTTTCGGTTATTTATTTCGAATCGTTTGAAACATTGAATCGCTGAAGCTTTGAACCTTAGATTTCATTTTTAACAATTAATTTAGTTGCTGCGTTTTACTTTCATTCATGCTTGGTGATGAGATTGTTCATGCTTAGTTTATTTATTGCTTATTCTTGGTTAATTAGTTTATGATATGTTATTGCTTGAGAATTTTGATTTTGATATTGTTCTTAAGAATTCACATGTTAGATTTAGTTCATATTAGCTTGATGCGTGCTTGTTAATTAATTTAGAATTAAATTGCTTAGAGTTACTTAGTTTAAATTATTGTTCAAGTGCTTTCAATTCTTAGATAATCAAAACAATCAAAATCCCCCCCCCCCCCCCCCAATTTGTATGTGTTATTTGAATTCGAACAAACTATTTACGATTCCGATTGCATGTTCCTCGAGAGACGACTCGAGTTGACTTTGCCACACTACACCCGACCCCGTTCTCTTGCGGGCAAGCTTTTAAATTCTGACAATATTTATAAGTAGGTGACACACAAAAGATTGAGTCACTTAACGGTCTTTCAGATTCCTCGAGAGGAGAATGACAGAGCCGATTATTTAGCATAGATAGCTAGCTCAGCCACAGATTGTCAGGAAAGAACAATAACGTTGCTGAGTGCAGACGCAGAATTTGGCGCAGAACAGATCTGTTCAGTAAGTGAAAGTGACGATTGGCGCTCGCCTATCATGGCTTACTTAGGAAAAGGAGAGCTGCCGGAAGATAAGAGAGATAGAGCTAAAGTGAAGATCAGATCTGCCCGTTTCTGCTTGGTTAGAGGGACTCTATTTCGGCGTGGGTTTGGAATACCTTTGTTACGATGCCTGAGCTTGGAGGAAGGCACCCATGTCCTTAGAGAAATTCACGAAGGCTGTTGTGGTAATCACATGGGGGCAAGGGCCCTGGCTAGCAAAATATTAAGAGCTGGTTACTTTTGGCCTTCGTTGAGAAGTGAAGCTGAGGTCTTCGTGAAAAAGTGTGAAAAATGTCAAAATATGGCCCCTTTGATTCACCAACCAGCGGAAGAACTGTTGACAATGAGCTCCCCTTTCCCTTTCGCGAAATGGGGGATCGACCTGGTTGGTCCATTCCCGATGGCCCCAGCTCAAAAAAGATTTTTAATTGTGGCCATAGACTATTTTAGCAAGTGGGTCGAGGCGGAAGCTCTGGCGAAGATAACGGAAGAGGCTGTGATGGGGTTCATCTGGAAGAATATTATCTGTCGTTTTGGTGTGCCAAGGGTGATAATATCAGACAATGGTACCCAGTTTATGGGAGCCAAAATTAAAGCTTGGTGTGCCAAGATGAAAATTCAACAGCATTTCACATCCGTTTATCACCCGCAAGCGAATGGTCAGGTCGAGGTGACTAATCGCATTCTTGTCCAAGGGCTTAAATCACGGTTGGAAAGATCTGGGGGAAAATGGGTGGAAGAGCTAAGTGCGACACTTTGGGCGTATCGCACAAACCCTAATGAGAGTACTGGCGAAACCCGTTTTAGCCTCGTATATGACATGAATGCTGTGGTTCCTATAGAAATCAGCTTGGAAACTCACCGAGTGCAGAATTACGATGAAACCCAGAATGAAGCACTGATCAAAGATGCCTTAGATTTAATTGAGGAGAAAAGATATCAAGCAATGGTGAGGATGGAACATATGCGAGGACGGATCGGAGCAGCCTACAATAAAACGGTCCGAGAGAGACGTGTGGGAGACCTGGTCTTTAAAAGAGCCGATTTGGGACGGGCCAAAGGAAAGTTAGATGCTATGTGGCAAGGACCGCTACGGGTCACCCAAGTCTTGGCCGGAGGAGCTTATAAACTAGAAGAACTGTATGGGACCGAGATCCCTCGTGCTTGGAATATTACTAATTTACGAAAATTCTATACATAGTTGTAATTTTTGACGTTTATTTGTTTTATTGAATAAAAATTGCAGGTTTATCCTTACCAAATTAATTACGTGTTCATAATTAAGCCAGGATTGGCTAAAGGCGGATGCCCTCAATTTTCCTGACATGATTGTTAGTTTAAGCCAGGATTGGCTAAGGGCGGATGCCCTCAATTTTGCCTGAACTGATTGTCAGTTTAAACCAGAATTGGCTAAGGGTGGATGCCCTCAATTTTGCCTAACTTGATTCTCAGTTTAAGACAGGATTGGCTAAGGGCGGATGCCTCATTTTCTCTGACTTGATTTTCAATTAAAGCTAGGATTGGCTAAGGGCGGATGCCCCATTTTTCCTGACCTGATTGTTAGTTAAAGCAAGGATTGGCTAAGGGCGGATGCCCCATTTTTCCTGACCTGATTGTCAGTTAAAGCCAGGATTGGCTAAGGGCGGATGCCCTGATTTTCCTGACCTGTTTGTCAGTTTAAGCTAGGATTGGCTAAGGGCGGATGCCCTGATTGTCCTGACCTCATTACCAGCCCAGAGCTTGTGAAAGGCCTGCCCCGGTCGACTAAATCTCAAGCGAGACATGATTGATACCGGGGACCTTAAAAGGTAAGTCCAGAAACACAATCCGCTTATTTTGAACAGATAAGATCGATCAAAACGGATAATCTTTCACCAAGATTAGTTGCTATTTCAAGCCCTTCTTCTCATGACTAGATGAACAGAAATTCAGAAAATAAATTTCTCATTCACCAGGCTTGGAATACATAGACAGAGTGCCCGCACCTTTCAGGAAGGTTGGCAACTTTGATTACAAAAATTGCAGAAAAACAGAAAGAGACAAATACAGGTATTTGTCTAGGAGGGGATCTCCGATCTGAGGCTAGAGCTTGACGAACACGCCAAAGCTCGCGCTCCGTTTCGTGCAAGCGACGATGGTATTTGTCAGACCGCTCGGCAAGAGCATGAGCTTCGCCGGCGGCAACAGTTAGATGATTCACCGACTCGATCAGATCGGCCTTCTCCTCTTGCAGCTGGCGATTGACTTTTCAGATCTCAGCCCATTCTCTTTTATAGTGACGCTTCTTTTTCCTCTTTCTCTCCAACAGGCAGTAAAGGTAGCCGATTTTTTCCTTGAGCAAAACTAGTTGATCGGAAAGTTTGAACTTCTCCACAACCAGGGAGATGTTCTTTCTCTTTACTGTATGGAGTTCTTCAAGCAGAGGAGAAGAAGACATTTTCAGGTGAATGAAGAAAATGAAACATGCATACATATATTCATAAGGACGATAGGCACGTGCCAGAGAATAAAAAGTACTAGGTGTTTCAGCCTAAAAAGTGAACTACCCAATTAATACTTGTAGAAACCAGAGCTTCCTGAGCCTGCACCACAAGAACTGATTAGAAAGGACCACCGGTGATTTCCCGGTGGAAACCTCTCCGATGCTTAAGTCAGTAAGCGTTTGAGGTGTTTTCCAGAAAGAAGACAAGAAAGCTCAAAAGAATGACATACCTCTCCCAGCCTTGAGGCAGAGATATTTATAGCTTTCCTTAACGGGGACCCCAGCCGGGATCTAAGGAACACATGGCGTGAACCAAGGGCCGTTACCCAATAAATTCTGACAAGTGGTCCTACCTGTCTCTTTGTTGGGAATCTGAGAAACAGTTCTCTCTTTCCAGATCTTCCTTATTTCCTTCCCTCAATCTGACCTAGTCCACGATACTTCGGCTCCTCTTTCCTCTCGCCCCTGCTGTTCAACAGGTCAATTCTTGCTAATAATGAGGAAGAGCTCTATTCCTCAGGGGACTCAACCAGGCCATTTACCCAGGTCAGGCTAAACTCCACCTCTAGGGCTTCGACTAGGTATAATCTCCGGAACTTTAGTGTTCTTTCAGATGACCAAGTCAGGGATCTCAAGGGATAACCATCCTTCCCCACATCTTGTTTTGCCCGGAGGGCTAACTAGATCTTTCGTAGAGACAGAGTTAGTCTATCCTTCTCTTAAGTTATTTAATTATTTTGGGTCAGAGCTACCCCAAGCTAGGTCTGGCATATATTCTGCCCTGTCACTAGGGTTTCCAGGAAATCAGGAAACCCTAGAATGTCAAAGATCGCAATAAGATAAAAATCATTTATTATTAATTAAAAGGGTTTCAGTACTAGAAATTTTGATAAAGACAGGCAGGACAGATCAGCCACACAGGCTACAACTACAGATCTGTCAAAATATAAAAGCACGAAAACAGACAGGCTTATCTAAGACATCCTGAGCTACACTCTCGGGTCGGCCGACGCCAGCTCTTCTTCACGTTTGACCCTCCGCCTGATCGGCCTTGGTGAAATCCTTGGCGAATTGAGTAGACTCTTGCAAATCGCCCAAGTTGGAGAAAGTTGGAGAGTTCGCCAACAATTGCTCGGGGGTGGGGGGTGGGGTGGGTGGGGAGGGTGGGTGGGTGGTGGAGGGCGAAGAAGAAGATGAGGAGGAGGAGCGGAAGACCTGGCGGATGTGGTCAAGCAAAGGCCGCGTCATCCAACAGGTGAAGGCGATCGTCCTCAGCAACGTTAGAAAAGGAGGTCATCTCGGAAACACCTTCAATATCAGCAGAGCGGTCGTAAGGCGAG
>BMAC01000032.1:1051902-1062971 GCA_014905375.1 Phtheirospermum japonicum | reverse complement strand
CTTAGCCAATCCTGGCTTAAACTGACAATCAGGTCAGGAAAATTTTAGGACGTCCGTCCTTAGCCAATCCTGGCTTAAACTGACAATCAGGTCAGACGAGATCTGGGATATTCGTCCCCCATTAGCCTCAGCATTTCTAGACCCTTTTGCGCGCCAAAATCAATGTAGTTTTCCACCTCTTCTAAGCCCCTTTGCGCGCCAACCTCAAGTGATTTCCCGCCTTTTCTTTTTTCTATATAATGGTGCCTCTCCCCATCTTATTTTCCTTTCATAATGGCATCTTCGTCATCCCCCAACGTCTTTTCCACTGTGGAGCATATCCGACTGCTTCATAAGAAAGGTCGTCTGAAGGAAGAAATCGCCGAATTGCAGGATCAGCTGCGAGAACGTACGAAAAAACTGGTTGAGAAGAAATCACAATTCCGTAGTGAACGACAACGCCTTGAACAAATCATCGCCGACTTGAAGAGGGAGAACGCAGAGCTGCATGTCGACTGGGACATCGCGGTGGAGGTGTCAGACCGGTTTCGTGTTCGCCTTTTGGAACACGAAGACGAGATCCAGCGGCTCCGTCAACTTCTCGATTCTGCACCCCCATCCTAAGGCTGTATTTTCACTTTTTCATGGTTATAATTTGTGCCCTTGTGATTGCGAATATTCTTGTGAGAATGTCTGTTTTTGTACTTCTGCTGGAAGTTCTTTTAATTATTAATAAGCGCTTACGTCAATATTTTGAATTTGTCTCATTGTTTTATCCCTGCCGTGAACCGTAAATTCCACTGTAAATCTGAACAAACATAAAGTTATTACAATTAAGTGTAAAATTTTTGTAAATTGACAATGTTCCAAGCGCGAGGTAGTGCCGTGCCATCCAGCTCTTCCAGCCTGTACGCGCCACCAGGCAAGGTTTGGGTGACTCTTAATGGTCCTCGCCAAGACTCTTCCAACTTCCCTTTTGCTTGTCCTAGGTCAGACCGTCGTAAGACTAGATCTCCTACTCGGAATTGTCGCTTGGCTACAGTTTTGTCATACGCCACTTTCACCCTTCCTTTAATATGTTCCATTCGTAACGCAGCCTGTTCTCTTTTCTCCTCAATCAGGTCCAAAGCATCCTGCCTTAATAGCTCATTCTGTTCTTCATTAAAATTCTGGATCCGATGAGTTTTAAGGCTGACTTCTGCGGGCACTACAGCATCCATACCGTACACCAAACTAAAAGGGGTTTCACCTGTACTTTCTTTCGAATTCGTACGGTACGCCCACAGTACGGAGCTCAGCTCTTCCACCCACTTTCCTCCAGATCTGTCCAGTCGCGACTTAATTCCTTGAACTAAAATGCGGTTAGTTACTTCAACCTGACCATTCGCTTATGGGTGGTATACAGCCGTAAAGTGTTGCTGAACGTTCATATTGGCGCACCAAGCCTTTATCTTGGCTCCCGCAAATTGGGTCCCATTGTCTGACACCATTATTCTCGGTATACTGAAGCGACAGACAACATTCTTCCAAATGAAACTCATCACAGCTTTCTCTGTTATTCTAGCGAGAGCCTCTGCTTCCACCCACTTGCTGAAATAGTCAATAGCCACGATCAAAAACCTTTTCTGGGCTGGGGCCATCGGGAATGGGCCGACCAAATCAATACCCCATTTAGCGAAGGGGCAGGGGGAACTCATCGTCATGAGCTCTTCCGCTGGTTGGTGGATTATTGGGGCCATTTTCTGGCACTTTTCACATTTTCTAACGAAGTCCTCAGCTTCCTTTCTCAGAGAAGGCCAGAAATAACCAGCTCTCAATACTTTACTGGCTAGAGCTCTGGCCCCCATATGGTTGCCCCAACAACCTTCGTGTATCTCTCTCAACACCAGACCTCCTTCTGTTTGTGATAAGCACCTTAAAAGAGGTTGACCAAATCCTCTCCTGAATAATTCTCCCTTGATCAGGCAGAATCTAGCAGACCTGCTCCGTATTTTCGCCGCTTCTCTCTTTTCCTCCGAAAAGACCTTCTGTTCGAGGTATCTTTTTATGGGGGAACGCCAATCTTCCTCCTCAGCAACCGTACAGATCTGCTCGACTCCGAACTCCCCTTCTGCTTTCAACAAGGTGATCGTTCGTTCATAACAATTCGCGGCTGAACTTGCTATTTTTGATAAGAAGTCCGCACGGCCGTTTTCCTCTCTAGGAATCTGAATAACAGTTAATTCTTTCATACCTTTGGCTAGCTCTCTGAATTTAGCCAAGTATCTCTGCATATGTTCCTCCCTCGTCTCAAAATCTCCGTTAATTTATTTACACACGAGTTGAGAATCAACCTTGGCACATACGTGATCTGCACCCAGGTGTTTTGCCATCTGGACACCTCTTAAAAGATCTTCGTACTCCGCAGAATTATTAGAGAATGTTGTATTTAATCGAATAGCAAACTCAGTAGACACCCCCTTTGTATTGATCAGGACAATTCCTGCTCCGCAACCCTGATTACAGACAGAGCCATCCGTAATGATCGTCCATCTTTCTAGTTCTTCGGGAAGGCCAGTCATTTCTTGCATGAAATCTGCCAAGGCCTGAGCTTTAATCGCTGTCCTGGTTTCAAAGCTAATATCGAATTCACTTAGCTCAATTATCCATCTGACCAGTCGTCCCGACGCCTCTGGCTTATCCATGACTGCCTTCAAAGGCAAATTCGTTCGTATAATTATACCATGCGACAGGAAATATGGACGTAATTTCCGGGCCGTTCCCACAAGGGCCAGTACTGCTCGTTCCACCTCTACATACCTTACTTCAGCATCATGTAAGACCTTGCTCCAGTAATAGACTGGTTTCTGAATCTTCCCCTCTTCCCGCAGTAAGACAGAGCTGACTACCTGTTGCCCTACCGATAAGTACAAAATGAGGGGTTCTCCCAGGACAGGCTTTGTTACTAAGGTCATACTAGCCAAATGCTCCTTTAATGCGACAAATGCCTCCTCACACTCATCACTCCACTGAAATTTTGCTTTTTTCCTTAGAGCTTGAAAGAATGGTAAGCTCCTTTCTGCAGACCTGGACAAGAATCTACTTAACGCATTGATACGCCCCGCTAAACATTGCATCTCCTTCACATTCCTAGGCGCCCGCATGTCCATAATCGCTCTGACCTTCTCGGGATTTGCCTCGATACCCTTCTCTGTGACCATGTAGCGTAGGAATTTACCAGCTCTGACACCGAACGCGCACTTCTTAGGATTAAGCTTCATCCTATATCATCGTAGAGTATCAAAGGTTTCCTGCAGGTCTTCCACATGTGATGTTGCTTACACACTTTTGACCAACATATCGTCCATGTAAACTTCCATGTTCCGCCCAAGTTGATTTTTAAACATCTTATCAACCAAACGCTGATAGGTGGCTCCTGCATTTTTCAAACCGAAAGGCATCACAACATAGCAATACGTCCCCTTTGGGGCAATGAAACTGACCCGCTTCTAATCATCACTAGCCAGTCTGATCTGATGATACCCCTGAGATGCATCCATCATACTCAAGAGCTCACATCCAGTGGTGGAATCGACAAGCTGGTCGATCCTGGGTAAGGGATTTCGATCAAGCACGATTGAGATCTCTAAAGTTGATACACATGCGCCAGTCCTCCTGAGTCTTGGGAACCAAGACAGCGTTAGAAAGCCATTCAGGAAATTATATTTCTTGGATGTGTTTAGCTTTTAACAGTTTCTCCACCTCGACTTCTATGACGGCTTCCTTCTGAGGGCCAAAATTACGTTTCTTTTGCTTTACTGGCTTGGCGTCTAAGCTGATGTTGAGGTGATGTTCTGCCACTTCGGGGTCGATTCCTACTAGATCTTTTGGAGACCAAGCAAACACATCCGCGCTACTCCTTAATAATGCGACTAGCTCTGTCAAAGTTTCCGGACTGAGGGTTGTCCCTACTCGAAGGACCCGACTCCCATCCCCCGGGACTACTTCAACCATCATCAGACCTTCCTCTCTATTGGCCAGGTCTGTCTCTGGCGGCTCTACTCTAACCCTTTTGCCCTGTCTCTCTTCCTCCTCATTCCTCCTGACACACTCTATGTAAGTCCGTCGTGAAGCATACTGGTCACCCCTGACCTCTCCTGCTCCGTCTTCCGTTGGAAATTTCATCTTCATATGGAAGACGGATATAACGGCCTGAAATTGGCTCAAAGATGGTCGACCCAGCATGACATTATAAGAAGAAGGTGCATCCACTACCAAGAAACGCACTGTTTTTGTCACCCTGTATGGTTCTTCTCCTAACGTCACGAGGAGCCTCACTGCTCCCAAGGGTTTTAGGGCTCCCCCCGCGAACCCCACTAGGGAGGTGGTGACCTCTTCCAGTTCAATATCCATTTTCAACTGCCTAAAGCARTCATAAAAYAAAATGTCGGCAGAACTCCCAGTGTCCAYGAAAATTCTACGGACATTATAATTARCAATAGTTGCAGTTATAACCAGAGCATCCATGTGAGGGGMTAAAATACCATCGCCRTCTTCTGACCCAAAACAGATGTTGGGGGTAGAAGTMATTTGTCCCACGTCTCGCAATTTTCRAACTAAGTCTTTTGCAGCTCTGACATAATTGTGTTGTGTCCGTTTGGAGTGCTCCTCAAATTYTCCTCCGATRATCATMTGGATTTCTCCAYGAATRACCTGGGTCTGATCAGATMTTTTCACCTCAGYACGCACCCTATCTTGGMTGCTCCTATTYGTCAGGGTCCGAYCATAATTCCTTTTACCAAATCTAGCTTCCTCTCTCCTTATCCGAACATATTCTTTTAGATGACCCGCCTGAACTAACCTTTCCAACTCATCCTTCAAATGGGTGCACTGGTCCGTGTCATGCCCATACTCGTTGTGGAAATGACAGAAACGATCCGATTTTTCCTTTCTGGGCCTCTGCGAATAAGTCTTTGGCCACTTCAAGTCTGGATGCTTCTCGATTGCCTGCAGGATTTCTCTTTGTGGAGTTGCTAAAGGAGTGTATTTATCAAAGCGAGGCCTCCCACCAGACAGGTCTGGCCTAAGATTTTTTACAGTTCTCCTATCATCGTGATCATGTCTCTCTCTCTTCTTTTCTCCCTCATCCTTAATCTTCAAAGCTTCTTCCAGATGGATATACTTTTCCGCTCTTTCCAAGAGATCCCCAAATTTCGGAGCTGGTTTCACCACCAGCGACTGAAAGAAATCCCCTCGTCTCAAACCTTGCGCTAGAGCATTCACCAACAGCTCTTCAGATGCAGAGGGCACCTCTAATTTGGCGGTTGTAAACCTGTTGATATAAGCACGGAGGCTCTCATTCTCCTTTTGCTTGAGACTGAAAAGTTCCAGCGGCATTTTCTGGTATTTCCTGCAGCTTGTGAATTGGTGTAAAAGGCTGAGCTGAACTCATCAAAATTGCTGATAGACCTCGGCGGCAGTTGACTAAACCAGAGCTGCGCTGATATAGTAAAAGTCATCGGGAAGACCCGACACATGACAGCGTCCGAAAATTTATGCAGGGCTGCTGCGATCTCAAAGCGACTGAGATGGTCCCACGGGTCCGTGGTTCCATTGTACTCGAAGCCTAGGGAGCGGTATGAAGCTGGCACATCATCTCGCATGACTTCCTCAGTAAATGGTGTGCCCCTTCTTGCCGGAGTCATCCTACCCGTCACCATTTTTCTCTTAAACTCCCTTACTTCCTTTTGCAGACTCTACATCTTTTCAGCCAGACCTGGATTAGTTTGGCCTGAAGTTTCACTGTCAGAGGTGGAGAAGTGCTACTCCCCATCATGTAAGGGAGCCCGATCCGCCTGCTGCCCTTGTAATGGCTCCGTTCCCACCACCGGAATAGTCTGCGCTGGTGGTGTGTTGGATGGCGGCGTCGCCATCTCCACGAACTTCTTCTGTACCGCCGTCTCCACGGCTTTGCCGATCAACTCCGAGAGCTGCAGAAGGAAGGATTCGTTAAATGAACCACCCGTAGCTGGCCCAGATTTACTGAACGGGGGCGGCGTAGCGCCTGGCGCGGCCCCTGTCGACGGCGCTGTCTCTTCTAGCCTTGTCGCCGCCGTATCTGTCGACCTGGGCATCCCCCATGGTCGCGGCGGAACTAGGGGTTCCACCAAGCTCACCCACCAAGTTCCGCCGTAAACCGTCTAAAGCCATGAAATAAACAGAAAATCTCACGTCTTAACTTGATCGCCTTCCCACAGACGGCCGCCAATTGTTTCAGCCTAAAAAGTAGACAATACCCGAATATCTTGTAGACACCTTCCTGACCTACACACAAACACAAGATTAGAAAGGACCACCGGTGGTTTTCCGGTGGAAACCTCTCCGATGCTTAAGTCAGTAAGCGCTTGAGGTGTTTTTCTAGGAAACAAAAAGGGAATTCTCAGAAGAATGGCATACCCCTCTCAGCCTTGAGGCCAAGATATTTATAGTTTTCCCAGTGGGAACCCCAGCCGGAATCTCAGGGGTACATGCCGCGAATCTTGGGCCGTTAGGCAACAATTACTGACAAGTGGTCCTACCTGTCTCTTTGTTGGGAATCTGAGAAACAGTTCTCTCTTTCCAGATCTTCCTTATTTCCTTCCCTCAATCTGACCTAGTCCACGATACTTCGGCTCCTCTTTCCTCTCGCCCCTGCTGTTCAACAGGTCAATTCTTGCTAATAATGAGGAAGAGCTCTATTCCTCAGGGGACTCAACCAGGCCATTTACCCAGGTCAGGCTAAACTCCACCTCTAGGGCTTCGACTAGGTATAATCTCCGGAACTTTAGTGTTCTTTCAGATGACCAAGTCAGGGATCTCAAGGATAACCATCCTTCCCCACATCTTGTTTTGCCGGAGGGCTAACTAGATCTTTCGTAGAGACAGAGTTAGTCTATCCTTCTCTTAAGTTATTTAATTATTTTGGGTCAGAGCTACCCCAAGCTAGGTCTGGCATATATTCTGCCCTGTCACTAGGGTTTCCAGGAAATCAGGAAAACCCTAGAATGTCAAAGATCGCAATAAGATAAAAATCATTTATTATTAATTAAAAGGGTTTCAGTACTAGAAATTTTGATAAAGACAGGCAGGGACAGATCAGCCACACAGGCTTACAACTACAGATCTGTCAAAATATAAAAGCACGAAAACAGACAGGCTTATTCTAAGACATCCTGAGCTACACTCTCGGGTCGGCCGACGCCAGCTCTTCTTCACGTTTGACCCTCCGCCTGATCGGCCTTGGTGAAATCCTTGGCGAATTGAGTAGACTCTTGCAAATCGCCCAAGTTGGAGAAAGTTGGAGAGTTCGCCAACAATTGCTCGGGGGTGGGGGGGTGGGGTGGGTGGGGAGGGTGGGTGGGTGGTGGAGGGCGAAGAAGAAGATGAGGAGGAGGAGCGGAAGACCTGGCGGATGTGGTCAGCAAAGGCCGCGTCATCCAACAGGTGAAGGCGATCGTCCTCAGCAACGTTAGAAAAGGAGGTCATCTCGGAAACACCTTCAATATCAGCAGAGCGGTCGTAAGGCGAGGTGGGGTGCCTCAGCTACCCACTTGGCGTGAAGCATCCAGGCCTAGCCCAAAAAAGACCTCCGCCTCAGGGACCAAGAGATCATATAACTCCACCTAACCAAGGAAAGCTCGGCGGGTGGTCTCCCGAGTTAGCTGTGTCAGGCGTAGTCGTTCCTCAGAATTGAGGAACTCCAACCTTCCTTCTGCTCGGCCTTCAGTGCGGCCCTTGGTTTCTCCGTCAACTTCACCCTCAGCTCTGGCCTTAGCGGCCTGCTCTTTAAGCTCTCTCGCCTCCTCTTTAAGCTCTTTCGCCTCCTATCCGAGCTTTTTCACCTCCTCCTCTAGAAGGTGGGCCTGGGCACACCGCCTGCCCTCAGATTCCTGCGATTTTGAGCAGGGCAGCTTGAGCTCCAGCCAGCTCTGCCTTGAGTAGCTCCACCTCCCCATCCAGACCGTGCACCTTGGCCCGTAACTCCTGTATTTGCTTCTTCAGGACCTCGACCTCCTTTTTCAGGTCTGCCTGTAGCAGAGAACCGCGAGCCCGAGCTACCAAGGATGCCTCTGAAAACCCACCGCCTAGGAAAAGGAGGAGAAAGAAGGAGTAAGAGAAGAATGAATACAAATTTGGGCAAGATACAAGATATGATGAACAATGAATGCCTCACCTGCGCTTCTGCCTGACAGAAGTTTTCCACCAGCTCCGGGTTGGACATCTTGTCTACAGCCCGGCGGTCAGCAGCAGGAGCCAATCCCATCACATATTTCCAGACTACCTCCCCAAGGTAATTCATAATAGATCTTTTAAAGAAAGCCTGGTTTGGGTAGGAAGGCACCCGAGGAACCGCCTCAGGAATGTCCTGAGGAACCGCCCCGGGAGTGGCTTGAGGAGTGACTTGAGTGGTGTCTTGAGGGGTGCTCAGGGGATCAGCCCGCCTCCATTTCCGCCTCTGTAGCTGTTCGTCCTCTTCAGGGCTTTCGGAGGATGGGACCATTGGTTCGCGCACAGGCTGCCTAGCCAGCTCTGTGTTCTTCCTCACGGTCCCAGGAAGCATCGCCTCTGATCCAGGCGCCCTGGTCTGTCCTTGGGGCTGGCCTTGGAGGGGTGCTATGATGGCGACCTCCTCTGAAACAGGGGAGGCTCGGGAGGGCTCTCCTAGGGGGCTCTTCTGACCTCCCCTTGCGGCCTTCTTGGACTTGGTCTTCATACGGGCTTGCAACATTTTCACTGAAAAGTAATAAAAATATATGAATAACAATGAGATTCTGAATAATAAGTGACAACCGATGGAAAATAACGAACAACGCAAGAGTATACCAATGTGAGGTGGTAGAGGTCCGCTCTGTTGTTGGGTGATAAAAAAGGATAAGAGGTCAGGTTTGAGGACTGAAGAGATGTTCAGAGGTGTTGAGTTGAGTATACTGATTGCCCTAGCTATGTGTGACGGTCTCTCACCGCGGGTTAAGGGTGCTTGGGGAGGTAGTATACTAATGGGGGTAGTCAAGAAACCCCAATCTCCGGAGCACTGGACATAAAAGAATTTCTTCCGCCAGGCCTTGTGGGAGGTAAGAAGACCTGTCAAAAAATGGACATCGGGTCTTGCAGAAAGATAGAAGAAGCCGGAGGAGCTCTTGACTGGTAAAGGTGAAATCATCGGAAATATTTAAAGTGGCTCGTATATTTCGGAGAGTTTGATTGCTGACTATAGAGGTTGTATTATCGAGAGGGAGATTTGGTAGAGCCACCGGAGGCCTTTCCTGGAGAACCTCTAGGGGTCTCTCCGGAAAAACCGCCGGAAGTGATTCTGAGAAAGAAATATCAACGGAGGAGGTGGAATTCACCGACCCCGCCGGAGAAACCCTCCCGGTAGAGTCGGAATGGGAAGAAGACTCGGACATAATTAAAAGATTACTAAGAAGGAAAAGAAAGTATCTGATTTAAGGGATAATCAGAGAAGCTGGATGCGAAATAGAGAAACTTGCCGGATTACTAGAGAGGAAAAGGGGAGGACTCGAGAGAATTATAAGGATAGAAATTGAAAAGTGAACGGGAAAAGGAAACAGGAAGGGACAAAAAGGCAAGCGAATAAATTTGAAAAACGGTAATCGAGAAAGGTGGGATTTGATGGGATCCCCGCATTTAATGTGGGCAGTACCCTAGGTAATGAGCTGGAGTTTCAATCATCCTAGAGTAAACCACGCGCCCCCAACTTGTCAGTATTTGAGAAGACGTGTGGGAAGGGTAACCGTTTGGGGATACGAACCGACACCACTAATGCCAATAATTAGGTCTAGTTGTCAGGTGGATTTCTCGGGATTTACGTTGGTACGAGAAGCACTAAAGGGAGTGGGACCACCCCATACTGAGAGAGTTATAAAGTATTTACAGCTCTACCCTCACTAATTCGGGGGGAGGAGTTGATAGGCCAGCAATGTGTCAGACCTGGCGAGGGTAGACCTTATCTGATAAATCACTAAATAAGCGCGGTCAGACTGAAGCGACCTATAATTTGGTCAGATCTTACTCCTAAGGTAAGACCTGATATCTTCTTTAGAGACGATTATGCTGGACAAATTTCTGGAGGAGACTCTTGGGAGTCATCAGAAGATTGGCTCAGGATAAACCAAGGCTGCCAAGCTGGTCCTCTTGAAAACAGATATGGCCAAGATGATCCTCTTGACCTGGCAAAAATGGCCTACCGGGTTGCCCCCGGGAAGGCAGCGCTGGAAATAAGGTCAAGACAGACCTGGTCCCCTAATCTCCGCTAAGGAAACAAGGGGGACCACTTGTCAGTAATTGTTGCCTAACGGCCCAAGATTCGCGGCATGTACCCCTGAGATTCCGGCTGGGGTTCCCACTGGGAGAAACTATAAATATCTTGGCCTCAAGGCTGAGAGGGGTATGCCATTCTTCTGAGAATTCCCTTTTGTTTCCTAGAAAAACACCTCAAGCGCTTACTGACTTAAGCATCGGAGAGGTTTCCACCAGAAAACCACCGGTGGTCCTTTCTAACTTGTGTTTGTGTGTAGGTCAGGAAGGTGTTCAAGATTCCAGGCGCTATTCTCAGTCCTATTTTTGGGTTGAAACAATAATAATATTTATTAATACTAAAATCGTAAATAATAAATAAAATTTAAAATTTTAATTTACTGACGGAGTATTTTCCGTCGGTAATTAAAAAATAATTAAAAAATAAATAAGAGTGGGATTACCGACGGAAATATCAGTCGATAATAAATAAATTAAAAAAGCTACAAAAAATAAATAAATTAAATAAATATTAAAAAACTAAATTTACCGAAGGCCTTTTCCATCGGTAAATAAAAAAAATTAAAAAAATAAGAAATTACCGACGGACAAATTTTTCGACGGGCTACGTCCGTCGGTAATGCCGGATTTTTACCAACGGATGCTACCCGTCGGTAAATTCCGTCAGTATTCTCGAAACTTTTTGTAGTGTGTGTGTGTGTGTGTGTATATATATAAATATATATATATATATATATATATATATATATATATATATATATATATATATATATATATATATATATATATATATATAT
>BMAC01000032.1:1023011-1042027 GCA_014905375.1 Phtheirospermum japonicum | reverse complement strand
ATAAAGCCTAGGGTTTTGCTTTAGGCGGTTGAGATTTTCAACACGTCTTTTCAGATTCCTCATTCTATCATGCACGAGTCCCATTGAATCTGCCTTTTACATCAGATCGTATCTTTAAGGATGATCTGTAACAATTGATATTCCACTTTCAATGGTTGTGGCTCCCAATACGTCTTTTCGGGTACAGTACCTCTTACGCGCATTAAATGCACGAATCCCATCAAATCTCTTTTCAAAATTATTTTCAAACCTTATCCTTCTTTCTTTTCTCCCGGGGCTCAAACTTTTCATTCACTCTTCTTCAAACATTTGTTTCTCCCTCTCTCTCTAACTCGCATCTTCGTCTTCTCCAAGTGTTTTCCGACCACCTTCAAAACCAGGTACTTTTCCGTTTCTCCATAACTTTTCAATTATGTCTGCTCCTGCATCTCCGGCTCCCTCTTTTACCTTCAGTTTGTCATCGTCCTCAACATCCTCGGTGGCTGCCTCGGATGACCGCCAGCCTCCACCTCCTCCCGGTAGTGGCTCCAATAATATCTCTTCTATTGTTAGCGATCATACCCTTCGGAAGATACGGTTGAAATTTCTTATTTCCGACGACTTTTCCTTTACAAACCTAGCCTCCAGCGAGAGGGCTTGTCAACCTCCCCCAAACCATTTGACTTTTTTTATTGATCAATTCCAGGCGGGATTGAGCCTTCCAGTTCACCCCTCCACCCTCGCCCTTTCTCGGATGTATCGGATTCCGGTACATCAATTTGTTCCTAAAGCCTTTAGGATCATGATAGGATTTCATTTGGCGGCCTATTTTTCTGGGATTACACCTACCGCTCAGTTGTTCTTCTCTCTTTTTCAAGCGAAAAGTTCATCTTCTAGCTTCTTCTACCTAGCGGCTTGGGCCAACGTTCAAATTTTTACCGGTAAGCCCTCTTCCAACAAAGCCTGGAGTAAGAATTTTTTCTTTATCCGCTGCTCAGGCGACTGGGGCTTCTCTTCTATGACCATTAGTACTCTCCCCCCTCAATCTTTGCTATCCAGAGCAAACCGACCCCCTTGGAAAAGACTCTCCACGCTTTAAATCAACATGTTTTTCACTTGTTTAAGCTTCTCTCTCCCAAAATCCTGAGCTTCTTCAACTCCCAACAAGGGAACAACCCTCTACCTCCCGATATCAGTATATTCATGGGACTAAACAGTTTAGCTTTGCAGTTTTAATGTTTTCCAGATCTGGGAATTTCTTGTCATTTTATCATTATCATGTATTATTATTATTATTATTATTATTATTATTATTATTATTATTATTATTATTATTATTATTATTATTATTATTATTATTATTATTATTATCATTATTATTATTATTATTATTATTTGCTTGACTGGATGCCTCCCTTGCAGCCACGATGATACAGAAAAAGATGGCAGCGCTTCTTCAGGGAGCTACTTCCTACACTAGGAAGAGCTCCCTTGGTGAATCATCCGGAGCTGCCCTTCCTGAGGAGCAAGCACCTCAGCCCAGGCCAGAGGCAATGGTCGAGCCCGCTGCGCCTACTCAAACGGAGAGAGATGCCCATCCAGAGAGGGCGGCAGCCAGAACAGTTGACCTGGCCTCTTACTCGGGCTCTGAAGAGGAGCTAGTGCCGGAGGCCCAAAAGCGAGCTCGTTCGTGTAGGGAGGAAGCTCCCATGGGGTCCAGTATAACCACCCCTCACCATAGCATCTTCATTTTCTCCTCTGTCCTGGACTGTTCGGTGCCTGTACACTACTATAGAAAACTTCCAATAGCATCGGTTGTTTTTGCTAATAGGCATCGGTTCTACAACCGATGCATATTAGATCGACGCCTATAGTCTTTACTATAGGCATCAGTTTTACATCCGATGCTAATAATATAATTATGCATCGGTTGTTTGACCAAAACCGATGCCTGTAGTCATCAAAAGCCGATGTCTTTTGTCTATATAAAGTCACTATAGGGATCGGTTATCGTAGAACAACCGATGCCTAATGGTGCAGTATAGGCATTGGTTACTGTAGGATATCTGATGTGTATAGGTACATAAAGGCATTGGTTATTTAAATTAGAACAAATACTGCACATATATGCATCGATTTTGGTATACAACCGATGCCTAATACCATATACAGGCATCGGTTTGTTTACTACAACCGATGCCTATAGTAGCAATATTAGGCATCAGTTTCCAAGAAGAACCAATGCCTAATATTCATTGAAGGTCGGTTTGTTTAATAAAACCGATGCCTATAGGTGAAATCTTAGGCATCGATTTCCAGGAAATACCGATGCCTTATTCATTGAAGGCATCAATTTTTATATAACAATGATGCCTATAGTGTCTCTATAGGCATCGATTCTTTCTGTAACCACCGATGCCTCGTGGCGATGTTTAGGCATCGGCTCAGAATCCCACAACCGATGCCTTTAGTTTAACAATAGGCATCATTTTAGTTTACAACGACCGATGCATACAGTTACTTATAGGCATCGGTCGTTGTTGATTAACCGATATCGATTTTTTGTTTATATGCATCGGTTGTATTGTCAAGAACCGATGTGTATAATAATTTTAAAAATAGTATGTAAGAATCGGTTGTTTTTCATCCAAACCGATGCCACTGCTAATTATATGCATCGGTTTGCACAAAATCTCAAATAAATTTTTGATAAAGAAATACCAGAATTTCAAAAAATTTATTTTAATACCTGTCCAGAAAACTGATAATTATTTGCAAAATAAAAAAATAATATAAAAAAGCATTCTATTCAATAAATTTAATTTCAAATGCAGAAATGCCCCTTCCTATCTAATAAAACTCAAGTTGAGACTGATTATTCCATCACACATGTAGCAATAACGCATCGTAAATATGCACAAAGCTGATATTCCTATCTAATAAAACTCAAGTTCAACAGCACAAAGCTCTCACAAACTAAACCCGTAAATATGCAGCACCTCATTTCCTTCCAAGGAGAATCCCCAGAGCCTTTCCTCTATTGTTACGAACAACACCTCGTTCTTGAATCCTTTAGACCTCTGTTTTGCTATTTGTCCGCTTAAGTAAGAAAAATCCAGAGGAAAATCCACCGACGTCCTCATAATGTTCTGCACCAGGTTACAAAATAAATTACTTAATAACTAAGAAAAAGTAATTAAAACTGAGAAATATATACCGAGTAATGTTTTCTGCCCATATCTCATGTACTTCGTCGATTGTTTCTTGCTCATATGGTTCAACTCCAAATGAGTCCTACACAATCCGATTCAAAATTAATTTGTCATTTTAAAAATGAAGTTTAGGTTTGGAGTTTAAAAAATCTTCAGTAAATTTTTACTACTTAAAAAAATGAGTTTACACGTACCTTGTCTAATGTGGAATTCAAACTGACACCAGAGCAAATGTCATACATATAACTCATGACATAATAACCACACTCACTGCCTCCTCGTTGTTGATTACACTACAAAAATCATATGAAAGCAGATCAATATTCCCCTATCAATCGGTGAGTCAAGATGAAATGGGTCGAAGAACTTTACTAACTTGCCTTCTAGGGTAACCGATATACTATTTTATTAAAAATACCTTAAAAAATAACTTTCCGGAAGATTACTCCACCCCATGTTTCTTCCCCTTCTTCCTTTTGTTGACATGTAGGTCCGAACTGCCCTACAAATAGTAATCATTACACTCAAGCAGTTAATTAACACGCAAAGTGTTATTTTCAATAAATAATAAGAGATTATTACCTATATATTAAAGATTTTACAGTTTTAAACCCAAAATGAGTGGATGAACCACCCATTCTTATATTACATCCAATGAAAAACTCCAAGTGGTTTTATGAGAGTAGGCTATAGAAAGAATCAGGTTGTGGAAAATAGCAAAATTACAGTAATGCTATGAAACAACATGCCCACGAAAATTGCCCACAAAAAAGAATCAGTACATTACTTTTGACACTAAGGACCTGAAAGTGAGTTATTTTTTTTTGATGTTATTGTAAAAAAGGAGAGGAAGTTACCTTTTCAAAAAATAAGCGACACACATATAGGGGAAAAACTTACGTACGTATTAACATGTGTCTTGATATCCAAGTCCCTCTTGTGTCCCTTTGGATCAAAAATAGAAACCTATTTCTTCCCGGGATATATCACTAGCAGCACCCAGTGGTCACTACTCATTTTCATAAGCACAAAGATTAACTATCTTTATATATTATAACAGTTGTAGTAAAGGAAAAAATAATGAGAAATAGTAATTTACTCGTCTAGGTATGGTGCTAGTATGAATGTCCTGCTAAACATTTCACTGAAGGCATCAGTTATGTACGTCGTCACAGCAGTCGGGTCATTTAATATACTTTTCTTGCAGATCTTCACTGGATAAAGAAATCCGATGGCACCGGCACAATGACTCTCAGCCAACCCACGAAGACACCTGTAAATCATTAGTAGATTAGTAGCTAAATATTGAACTAATTGATAAGGAAAAATAAATCTCGTACCGCGCAAAGACTTGCACAACATCAACATTGATCCACCCCATTCTGAACAGGCTCCGAATATCATCAATTGGAACGTGAGTTCTCGTCTCTCTTTTGTCATGGAAGACGATTTTCTCTAGGTCCATAGAGATATGGTCCACGTGCACCGGCATCGAGGATCAGGTTGTGTAGCTCTATGCAATTGGGTCCCAAAGTCTCCAAGACTACATCATCAACAAGAGGTGGCCTTGGTCTTGTTGCAGATTGCTCACCACTTGTCTCCATGGGACTTGTTCTTTGTTTCTTTGGACATGGCCTTGTAAGTTCCTGTACAATTGGCCATGATTGAGCATAATAAAACTAAATAAATAATTAGTGAAATTAAAAGATATATTATTACCTCTCTTGCGTAAACCAATCTGACCAGCCACTGCAAAAACCTACCTAACGTTTCACCCACGTGCTTCATTTCTAGGTGAGCCGTCGCCGGTAGAGGAAGTTGTGCTGCACCCTCGACAATTTGATCTACTGAGACCTTGACATGACCGGGTGTCACCTTCTGATGATGCACGATCGTCTCTCTTTCCCCATGTCATTAACTAAAGTACTTCCAAAAATATATATTCTTACAAAAAATATAATTACCATTTTATCAACCACCCCCTTCGTTTGCTCATTATGGATATCATAATTTCCCTTTTCGTCCTTCTTGATTCTTGCTCGAACCCAATCCAAGCTGCGATCATCCGGAGCTATACTCGAGCTGAGCGAAGCACATGAAGACGATGACGAGAGAGGGTCTGATACAACCCACTTAGCTTTCGTACTAGCATATCCACCGGGTCCTAAAAAGTGCGGATGCTGATTGTGAGACTGGCCCTCCCGAGCTTTCCTACTCTTTTCTTGTTAAAGAGTTTTTAGGAAAATATTAGATATATATTTCTGGTGATTTTTTTTAAAAGGTAATACACTGTACATGCCTCGAATGCTTGAGATTGATGATCACTAACGAATTTCTCCCACTGATCAACTGTGATGGAATGATATAACTGGGATGGATGATCATATTTTTGGGTGTTTCCTCTTTATGAAGTCACGCACTAGCCGCGACTTGAAAGCAGTCCACCTCACTCCCGCAACTTTCAGGAAGTGATTCTTCTTCTCATCCCCTTCGATATTGAACTCTCTCTGAATAAACATGAAACAGACATATATTAACACATGTGTTCATCAACAGATGATTTACTATAACGAGTTGATTATTATATACCTGCAAATCCTCCCAAATCACATCCTTTAGACCACTCTCGACGTGTTTCCACTCGTCAATGTTAATATCTACATGCGATCGAATTAGAGAACCAGGTGATTCTTGAAATTGGCAGCATATTTCCCGATGGGTTTATTGTTATCGTCGAAATCCACATGCTTTTGCTCTGAAGGCTTGGCTTTCATTTTAATGCATGTCGTCGAGCCTCTAGATCTTCTTCTAACAGACTTAGACTCGTGCTCATCGTGGGTGCTCGATGAATCAGTCATGACTCTGTGCCGTTAGTTGATAAAATTCTCAAAACATTAGATGAAAATATAATTTATACGGCGATTAAAGCTAACACATCAATCGACAACTATTGTGAAGACACCAAATTTCTAAATAGATTACAAGAGTGAAAACAGATACTTGGATGATTCTAGCAGCTACAGACAACTAAGAAGCATATCAACAACTTTTGTGAAGGTACTTACCGCATAACATAGTTCAAGAGGGTTCAAATGGCTTGTGAACATGATGTCCAAAATACAACAATTATTCATCAAATAAATTGCATCAACATACACTAATTCATGCATGTGGGTGTGTTAATTAATCAACCATAACTATATTTAATATGATAATTAAACCTGTCATAGACATTGGTTATGGAATGGAATTCAGAGGTCGGGTCTTCGACTGTGTAAATAATGAACAAATACCTAATCAACATGAAAGGTCCGACTTTAAAGGTCAGTCCTATCTGAAAGGTCCGACTTGGCAACAGGAAGCAAAAAATGGTTGTGGTAAAAATTCTTAGTTTCAACCCCAATTACCAACTCAGAGAATTTAATTTACTACACCTGAACATTACCCAAACATGTTAATTAATGAACTGAACAAGTACTAAAAAACATACACTCTTGCACAATTTGTAGCAGCCGAGGATGAAACAAGGTGATAGGGAATCTACGGCGAACAACAGGCGATGGGGAATCAACGACCAACAGCAGGTGAGGTTGAATTCGTCCAAAATTTTCCAAAATATGGATTCTGTATATTTGGCGGGTTTTTGGAGTGGGAAAACTGAAATTTTTGGATTGAATTTTAATTCAAAAACCTAGTTTTCGTGTGTTTGAGGGCAAAGTTGGACTTTTCAGAGGCTACGAGCCACGCGGGTTCGAATCCCTCCCTCGCCCAAAAATTGCCGAAATTCACGATTATATGCATCGATTGTACAAAAACAATCGATGCTCATAAGTTTTATCAGACAACTAAATTTGGTTGTTAGTAATAACCGATGCCTATAATAGTAACTAATTTTACAAAAAATCCCGCATATCCCCTGCCTCCCAGAAGCAGACTTTATTCCAAAAACATAAACATCTAAAATTTTAGGGTGCAATCTGAAAATTCCTAAAACTGTTTGAATAAATATACCACAATTCAGTCTAAGGGTACTATTTTGACAATCTGCTTGGAAATGGCCTGGAGGCAAACATCTGAGTTCACCGTGGGAAGAGAAAAATGCAATTGTGATGATGATGTCGTTTGTCGAACATCATGGACCGACCTCAATCCCGGGAGGAGATATATAAGTTGTCCAAGATTTTGTGTAAGTGTGGAATTTCTTTCCTATTTTTAGATATTAGGGCTAATAATTATTTGGTGATTTTGTGTAAGATGTTAACATGGGATCCAATTGTATTTAAAATGACTGTTACTTAAGATATTTGTGGGTGTGTCGTACTTTTGCTTGATTTTTCTGATAGTCTTCATTTTTCGTAGTTAAAGGGGTTGTTTGAATTAATTTTGATTGGAGTAAATTATATTGTAGGAGACTGAAGGGTGCAATTTTTTCAAATGGCTTGAGGACCCACTGTGCCCAAGAGCTACTCAAATTATTCCCGGGCTTTTAAGACGAGCAAATAAATATGAAACTGAAGTTCAAGTGTTGGAGGCTGACGTAAAGAGACTTGAATTAGATGTGAAGAACCACCAAACAAACCTGGAAGCACTTGCAGCTGAAAATTGTAAGCTCGAAGAATATGTTAAGAAGAAGCGAAATCGGGTTGGTTGTGCACGGCGCTTTTGATTAATTGGTTTGTTATCTGGATCAAAAACAGCTAAAGGTGTCTATGGGGTGTATGTGGTTTTAGTGTGTTGTACTCCGTTTATTGTTTGACTTGTTAGGGTTCCGAAACCGATGAAGGGAATTTGCTAATGTGATTGTTCCGTTGTTCATGTGTTGGGATCGGGAGAGTAATGTTTTTTAATCGAAGGATAAATTAATCCAATTTTGGTTATTTCTTATTTTCCAGAGAAGATAGAAAATGGAATCTTAAATTAATTGAGCAACTCTCAATCAATTAATCAAACACAGGGGATTCGTTAATAAACGCTAGGAGAAGAGAACAAATAAACCAATCTTAGAATGCTTTATTAAAAGCCTGACATATATAAATAAAAAGGCTATAAAGTAATTAATTTCTAGCCACATAACAACCATAAAAACCATTACTCCAAACATAAAGCAATTCCCCATTACATCTGATTCCATCCCAAACACATCTAAATTTGCAACGGCAAAACAAAAACTAAAGATGGGAGATCCAAGAGATAAAGGAAGAAGGTTTAGTCTAGTGGCAAACATTATTCTTCAAGCATCTCCTGGCAGCCAGTAAGGACAAGGCGACCATCTGATGCCCAGCTTAATACATCAACAACCCAACGTTGATCAGCATACCCTACAATTGTAGCCTTCAAAAGATGACCATTACCTCCTGGGACCACATGCCCAGTCCAGAAGTCATTTGGAATGGCCTACAAAAAGCTCGCACGATTTGAAGCTGCTAACCTCAAATCAATAGTTAATTGAAAGTGTATTAGTTGCAGATAATTTAAAAAATCTTCAACTTACTATGAGTCCACGCTCTAGAACAGTCTTCGATACTTATACTTTGAAAGAAGAAAAATGAGTCAGCTCAAGGTAAGGATCTTTCACACCTACAAATCGATTGCTTGAAACGCCTTTGCCGTCACAGACTATTACGTCAATGATATAAGGCTCATTATTTATGAACACAACGGAATAGTCCTCTCTAATTTTGTTGTCCTTCACAAAATCGAGCCACTCCCCTTTGAACCGCGCCTACAATAAAAAAAAATAGAGTACAAAATGTAAACTCTCAGTCGTATCTAGTTTGTAGAAACTTAAACAACACATCACGAATGACATTATACATACAAATAACACAAATCGAATAAGGGTACTTAAACACGCAAAAGTTGTTCATCAACATACTTGAGTTAGTTATGGAGAGAACAAACCTGGTCACCATCTTCACCAAACAACTCCACTGTGACATCCCAAGTCTGCCCAATAGGATTGTGCAATTTAAAATCCTTACTCGGAAGCTCTGCAAAAAAATGGACCAGAGACCGCGGGATATGCTGCAATTGTGTTGACAATTATTCACAATTACAACAAATCATACAAAACACATATCGAAAAAATATATATCAGAATAGAAAAAGAAAAAAAATGGATAAAACACATATACCATGAAACGTGACAGCAACATTCCGATGGTCTTGGTGAATGTTGGAATTAAAGTCATCCTTAATCTAGGGTAGAAGATAATTTGGCAAGATGTGTGGATGAATTTTTAAAGACTGATTTTGTGTATTCCGAGGGTTTTAATACTTGTTGTTTTGAAACCCGAGCTAATAATATATATCGTAAACATTAGGGTTAAGCATCGGTTGTTTGACAAGAGCCGATGCGTGTTCATCGCTGGTAAGAAAAAACGCAGGAAAGAATGTCAACCAATATATATGCATCGGTTGTTTTCCTACAAACCGATCCTACAGGCATACTTTAAGCATCAGTCCTATTGGTAATAACCGATGCTACTGTTAAGATCTTAGAAAAAAAAACTTCTCATGAGATACGGGCAGGTCCTAGCCAATCTGATTAAAGATCAAAGCCCGGGCCACGCGCCATGCCTATCAAGCAAAGCAGTTCTAGGCCCAGTCGAGCCCAATAGTAATTCCCCGGACCAGGGGTTGATTCCGAATTGTCCAAGGGAGGAGAGCATATTTAACTTGCAATATTTCCTCTTAGAAAGGCGATGTGGGATAGTTTGGATTATGCAGTAAAGAAAGCAACATTTTCATGTTCAAGAAATAAACAACATCAAGAATTAAAGGATGAAAACGGCAAAGGATATCAACACAAAATGGAAAATTTCATTAAAATAAATAGAGTACAATAACGAAAAAATAGATAACAACCACAACATGAAGAAAGGATGAAAACACAAAACGGAAATTTCATTAAAATAAACCATATGGAAATTAAAAAAAAATACAACAACAGTTCATTTATCTTCATACTTCTTCAGCTTCTCCTTCAACACCTCATTCTCAGCTGCCAATCGATCCCGCTCTTCCTCATATCGCTGGCTCTCGAGAAGGATTTCAACAATGTGGAACAGCTGATCCACAAAGTCTTTCTTGAGCGGGACTATCTCCGCCTCGAGTTTTTCTACGAGGCCGGATGGACCAGCCTCGTCATCGCTGCTTTCGAAGCCCGAGCTCGACATCATATATATGATTAGGAAAACCTGAGAAAATATGAAGGGAGAGGATTACAAAAGAAGAGAAAAGTTAGTTGAAACTATTGTGATTTCAGATTAAATAGAAAATTTAAGAGGTTGGGGAACTCAAAAGACTGTGAAATTGATCATTTAATTGACATGACATCAAACCACAAACCACATTGACAATTAATTTTAGTTTGCGTGAAAATGGTATGCTATTGAAATGATTACTAATACTAATTATATGAAATGATTACTACTCCCGCAGATATCCATTGAACCCTTTTTTTTAATTGGGAAACATGCAGAATATACGTTTTGTAGTTCCAAAATTTACCCTTATATTAGTTGGCCACACATTAATTATTTGTATTCCCAATAAACTCACTTTTATACCAAAAAAAAATCTTTCACAAGATTTTGAGGCAAACGAAATGAATACTTGTAATTATTTTGATTAGACGAAGTTCCAGCTACACAGTGAGCCTGAAGTAATTTGGTTGCTAAGATTAAATGCCTCGGTTGTCTGTATACCATCCGATGCAATTGATAATAGTAATTTGGTTCCTTTACTGCATATTCCCAACTATCCCACATCGCCTTTCTAAGAGGAAATTTGACAAGTTAAAAATGTTCTCCTCCCGTGGGCGTTTCGGAATCGACCCCTGGTCCGGGGAATTACTATTGGGCTCAACTGGGCTTAGAAATGCTTTGCTTGATGGACATGGCGTGTGGCCCGGGCATTGATCTTTAATCGGATTAGCTAGGGCCTGCCCGTATCTCGTCACAAGTTTTTTCTCCCTAAGAATATAACAATAGCATCGGTTATCACTAATAGGACCGATGCTAAGTATGTTATCACTAATAGGACCGATGCTTAAAGTATGTCCATAGGAAAAAGCTCACTTCAAATAATTATATGCTTATTTTCTGTTTCAAACCTTTGATTATAATTTACATTTATTAAAAACTATATTTCGTTGGTATATATACATATCAATATTTGAGATGCCAGAAGTGAAAAATTTTGGAGGAGAAGCTGAAGAAATACAAAGATGAATGAATTGTTGTACTCTTTTTTAATGAATGAACTAATCTGTTTATTTAAAATGAAATTTCCATTTTGTGTTGATATCCTCTACCATTATTTGCTGTTTTCATCCTTTAAATCCTGATGTTATTTTATGTTGTTTAATTCTTGAACATGAAAAGTTTGCTTTTGTCTTCCTTATTCCCACCAGCAGCTTCATTTGCATCCCACCTATCCTACATCGCCTTTCTATTTCGGAATATGGCAATTTAAAAATGTTCTCCTCCCTTGGACCACTCGGAATCGACCCCTGGTCTCGGGATTCACTATTGGGCTCAACTGGGCCTAGACTTCTATGCTTGATGGACATGGCGCATGGCCCGGGCTTTGATATTTAATCGTATTATCTAGGCCTACCCGTAGCCTGTCTAAATTTTTTTCTTTAATTTTCCTAAGATTTTAACAGTAGCATCGGTTATTACCATTACGACCAATGCTTAAAGTCTGTCCATAGGAAACAGCTCACTTCAAATAATTCTATGCTTTTTTCTGTTTCAAACATTTGATTACAAGATACATTTATTAAAAACAGCATTTCGTTGGTATACATATCAATATTAATCTTACAAAACTATATTCGTTTAAGGATATATCCGAGATGCCAAAAAATGCAAAACTTTAGACACACTTCAAGCATTGGTGCTAATGTTAAAAACCGATGCTACTAACATATTCTGGCATGAAAAAATCAAGAACAAAGCTTATTGTTTAGGCACTGGTTTGAATTTTATGGGTAAAAATACATCTACCCAAAAAAAAAAAATTCAATATTTTACAAAATAAACCCTGTTGAAAACTTATATTCACAATACAAACACTTCCAAATTGCTATTTTTGTAAAAGAACCAAATCCACCAGTACAAAGGGAGATCCACCAATAACAAAACGAGACTGAAACAACAATAAAAGGTGTGTGTGTGTTTTATTCCTAATCATACACACATACAAAATAATAATAATTAATAATAAAATAAAATAAAAAACACAATGCAAACACCATAAAATAAAAATAATCTAACAGGTTTAGTGCATTAATCTTTATTTTCAATCCACTCTCCTTCTCCATGGTCAGAACGAATATAACCATCACCTAAAGTTATCGGAGGTTCATTAATATCAATGGAAAATGGTGGGGTTTCATCGAAGTGGTCGTACTCGTCTTCATCTACGACATCGCTAACACCAACAATACTCCTTTTGCTAGGGAGGACCAGAGACCACCTAGAATCTTCAGGATCAGAAACATAAAAGACTTGTTTTGCTTGTGATGCAAGTATAAATGGATCATCTCAATACCCCGACCGACTAAAATCAACCGAAGTGGATCCCAAATCATCAACCCTCACACCCCGTCCGTTGTCGACCCAACTAAGTTTATAGTCAAGTTCCCAAATGTCCTCTATGACCCCATTGAACAACATAGAAGCATCCACTGGTCCTTTACCTTTCGCACTCGAATAATCGCTCGTTAATGCAACTATTGAGACACCACTATTCTGCAATACACTTTTGTCATCCTGACATTTCGTGTAAAATGTATACCCAGTGATGTCATAACCTTCATAACACCTCACATGTGAAGCAGGGCCATATGCTAACCACTTGACTGTTTCGCTGATGTTATTAGGTGTCCTAGATAACTCTTGCATTACTGTCTCTTTGAACCATTCATAAAATCTGCGATTATGTTCTCGTGTCACCCATACTTCATCTCTCGAAGGGTTCTGCTATTTTAAAAAGGACATGTGCCGGTCGAGGTATGGATGGACCTCAGAAATGTGTTGCAATACGAGTTTGTGTGCCTGGATGCGCAATTCAGAATTTGCAAAGAATGCTTTGAGCCCAATAGTACCTTTTCCTGCAAGTCTTTCCTCGTGGCGAGATTTAGAAGTGCCAATAATTTCAAAATTCACCAAGTAATCTGTACAAAACTCAATTACCTCCTCGGCAGCGTAACCTTCAATGATACTCCCTTCAGGTCGATTCCTCACAAATCCTTTTAATATACCCATGTACCTCTCGAACGGGTACATGTACTTCAAGAAAACTGACCCACACAACTTAACCTCTCGAACTAAGTGGACAATTAAATGCACCATAATGTCAAAAAACGATGGAGGAAAAAACATTTCAAACTCGCATAACATTTTAACAACGTCGGCCTATAAATCATCTAATATTTCAGGATCAATAACTTTACTATAAATTGCGTTGAAATTACGACAAATCTTTGTTATTGTATGCCTCACATGTCTTGGTAATGAGCCTCGAATTGCAACTGGTAGTATGTGCTGCATTAAGATATGACAATCATGAGATTTCATACCAACCAATTTTAGGTCCTTCATTGAAACGAGCTTTTTAATATTCAATGAATAACCAGACGGAACCTTGATTTTATTCAAACACTCACAAAAACTGATTTTCTCTTTTTTTGACATGGTATAACAAGCTGGAGGTAGGTAAGTTCGCTTGTCAGTTTTTTTCAGAGCTAACTTCTCTCGTATCCCCATTTCCACCAAGTCTTGTCTAGAGTTAATACCATCTTTCATCTTACCCGGAATGTTTAATAATGTTCCAATAACACTGTCACATACATTCTTCTCGACATGCATCACATCTATAAAATGCCTGACCAACAAATATTCCTAGTATTGTAGACCCCAAAATATGGATTTCTTCTTCCAACAACCTGTTTAGACAATTTTAGAAAGTTTGCCGAACTCAACATCAATATCTTTAACACGATCGTAAATTGCACGTCCGCATAATGGCGATCTAGCAACTCGGTCCAGAGTTTTCCCATTGAAAATCTTCTTCTTTTTTCTATAAGGATGCTGACTTGGGAGAAAGGCCCTGGTATCCATGTACACATTTTTTCTACCATTTTTCAGCCAAATACTACTTGTCTCGTCTTCACAAATGGGGCATGCCTTAGCTCCTTTATTTTCATAACCTGACAAGTTACCATAGGCTGGAAAATCATTGATCATGCAAAATATCATGGCTCGTAAGGTGAAATTTGTCTGAGTATAAGCATCAAAGATGGTCACACCCTCGTTCCATAATTTTTTCAAATCCTCAATAAGAGGTGCCAAGTACACATCTATGTCATTCCCTGGTTGCTTAGGTCCATATATCAACAAAGACAGCATGATGTACTTACGCTTCATGCATAGCCAAGGAGGAAGATTATGAATTGTTAAAAGAACCGGCCAAGTACTATGACGACTGCTCATGTTTCCATATGGGTTCATTCCATCCGTGCACACGACTAGCCGAAGATTTCTCTTCTCACCACCGAATTTAGGAAACTTACTATCAATGTTTCTCCATTGCGGAGAATCAACCAGATATCTTAGTTTTCTATCCTTCTTCCTTCCTTCAGCATGCCACTGCAAATTCTTTGCTTCCTTAGCATTTGAAAACAACCATTTGAATCTGGGAATAACCGGGAGATAGTAGAACACCTTGGCCGGAGGACCTTTTTTTTGTACAAGCCCACCGTCATCATTGCCTTTTTTTTATAGCGCGATTCTCCGCATTTTGGGCAGTCCCGCAGATCCTTGAGTTCATTCCGATACAATATGCAATCATTTGGACATACATGTATTCTCTCGATCTCCAGACCCAACGGGCACAACATTTTTTTCGCCTCGTAGGTTGAAGTGGGAAGCTCGTTATCATCAGGAAACGCATCTTTTAGAAACTCTAGTAACCCCGAGAAACTCGTATCACTCCATCCACTCTTCGCCTTCTGGTTATATAGATTAAGCGTGAACGATAACTTTGTAAATTTCGTACAGTTAGGGTACAACGGTTTCCTAGCATCAGCAGATAATCTACCAAACGCAGCAACATTATTTATATCACCTCCTATGTCATGCAGCATTTTTATCTAATCGATCACTGTCTAGATCCTCGTCGGTCTCTGTATTACTATCACTATTACCATACGTAGACGGAGCTGGCGAGTGAGCTGTATTATCAGGCAAAGTTTCACCATGCCATATCCATCGTGAATAACCTTCTTTAAAACCACGACGTATCAAATGGCTCTTCACTTGGTTCGTAGTCCGAAATTGCCTCAGATTTTTGCAATCAACACAAGGACACACAATCGTCTCCGAAGCAGTCTTAGCTTTATTCTCCACAGCAAATCTAAGAAAACTTTCAACCCCTTGAATATATTCAAGTGTATTACGTCTACCATACATCCAACGTCGATCCATTCTCTACCGCTACACAATTGAACTAAGAACTCAATAAAAAAAACTAACAAAGAAAATATAAATGCATATATCTCTGTTCATAATTTATCTTTCTTATTAATTACTTTTTTATTGTTGTTGTTATTATGTCTTCTTGACAAAATTTATGTAGTGTTAGAATTCATATTATATTATAATTAACATTGAGATAAAAAAATTCAACTAATTATAATTATTATATTTATTATTATGTTAAGCAAACCAAAGTCGACTATCGAAAAACCAGTGTTCCTCCAACAAGTCATCTACTGTTTTATGTGTATGAGAATTTTTTTGATAATTATATTACACTATTATTAGGCTACGTACAATTTGTTTTACATGTATGAGTCAACTGAACTTGTTTGTAGTCCTTAAAGGTTCAAAACAAACCTAAACTTTATTTTATTCCTTACTATTAAGTAGCACAGTAAAAAAAAAAAAAGCACACAACAATTTACTATAATGTTTTTTATTCCAATTACCAAAAGTCGAAAAAGTTACAAATGTAAAAATAAAAATAAAAATTACAAATGCATGAAGAAAAATCAAGCGTCGGCAGCCTTCCTCTTCGTTCCTGCCTGAGAATTACCAACATCAGCACCAAGCTTGGTGATGAGAATAGATTCGAGCTTGGAGATGGAGAGCACCACCTCACCCCAATGAGCATTTATACTGCTCAGAATGTTGGTGATTGCTTCTAACTTGTCGGCTACTTTCTTCATGTCTGCGGAACGTTCTTCCTGCATTTGCTTCATCAGCAGGACAATTTGTTTTTTCTGGGTTTCCATTAGTTTGCGAAGCGGTCCCGAAATCGTGTTGTCAGCTATTATTTTTTTAAGAAGAGTTCGAGCTTTAAATTTCAAGGGGCAGAAAGGTGTTGTGAAGATTTCCAGGTATCCCAGGTAATTCTGTCTTAGGGTTATTTATACAAACAAGTTCAGTGCATGTTTTTGAATTCATATATAACTTTTCAATTTCCCGATGCATCATGCCTTTTCAATTTACAGGAACAAACTGTATGCACCTAGGTTTTAAATAATTATTAATGCTGCTTCACGCCGTCTCAGATTAAAATGCATATAAAATTATATGTAAAACAATAAAATGCAAAAATATAAATACATACCTTGCAATTTTCAAAGAGACGGTGCACAAATTCAATAGCAAAGATGAAAGATATTTGGGTGGAGTTTTGAATTTATGTTCATCAATTATAAATGTGAATATTCAATTCAGAATTATGAGTTTTTCTACTAATTTTAAAAATACCGGCATTTTTAGAGAACTGTACAGGATTTCACAATATGCATCGGTTTTTTCCAGAGAGACTAATGCATATCTGATGCCAAAATAAACCGATGCTATTATTATCATAGACTTTATTTTATATATGCATTGAGTTCAGTAATCAACCGATGCTTTAGTTTTTGAAAATTTTCGACCGATTTTAATGTATTTTTTCCCGCGGCGCGCGCGCGTAATTAAATTTGAATAAGCATCGGGTTTTCAAAAGAACCGATGCTCTAACTTAGATACAAGCATCAGTTGTTAGACAACAACCAATGCTATTTATTTTACAGAATTTTTAGAATTATTTATTATTATTAGCATAGGTTAATGTCATAAAAACCGATGCTTAATGTTTTGAAATTTTCGCTCAGCCACTTATGATCAGCTTATACCCGCGAATAGGCGCGTAATTAAATTTGAATAAGCATCGGGTTTTCAAAAGAACCGATGCTCTAACTTGGATGCAGGCATCGGTTGTCAGACAACAACCGATGCTATTTATTTTACAGAATTTTTAAAATTATTTATTATTATTATCATCAGTTAATGTCATAAAAACCAATGCTTAATGTTTTGAAATTTTCGCTTAGCCACTTATGATCAACTTATACCCGCGAATAGGCGCGTAATTAAATTTGACTAGGCATCGGTTCTAACAGGAACCGATGCCCGTATTTAGTTATAGGCATCGGTTGCTATATACAAACCAATGCTTTTACATTTTTTGGATTTATATTCTACTATAGGCATCGGTTGATGTTGGACAACCGATGCATATTGATTTCTCCGGATATAACAGGCATTGGTTGTTTGACCATGACCGATGTCTATTTATTTGGATGAAATTTTTTGGTAATCTTATTATTATATGTATCGGTTGTTGACAAACAACTGATGCTATTAATATATAAGCATCGATTGTCAGAATACAATCGATGCATAAAACTTTTTTTTATTACAAAAAAAACTCGCGCGACTATAGACATCGGTTGCTGGATAAAAATCGATGCCTATGACTATAGACATCGGTTGCTGGATAAAAATCGATGCCTATAACTTTTTTTAATTATAAAAAAGACCCTGTGCGACTATAGGCATCGGTTTTTGAGGACGACCGACGCCTATAACCCTGTTCCGATGGCGTTTTTTGTAGTAGTGGTAGCTGCTCAATTTGTTAAGGGCCACTGCCCCTCTGCAAATCAATGAGTCCTGGACAGGTGGACGAATGCAGAACTGATTAGATCCTACTGTTTGGATGAGGCCAGAGTTAGTCTCTAGTTTTCTATACTCCTATCTTCTTCTGAGCATCATCTCCCCTTCTTTTCTTTCCCCCTATTATTTTTATTATTCTCTCTTTTTTTTTAGGTTCAGTCAAGTGGGTTGTTCTGATAGCCCGAGCTAAAGGCTCCATGATGAATGCCAACCTGGCTAAGGAGCATGCAGCCCTGAAGGAGAGGGAACAAACGCTGGTGGCCCACTTGAGGGAAAGGAATGTTGAGTTGAAGGAGGCCCAGACAGAGCTAAAAATGGCTCAGGCCGAGCTGAAGGTGACTGAAGCCGAGCTGAAGGTGACTCAAGCCGAGCTGCAACGGTCTCAAGAGCAGGTGGGATGGGCCCGAGTAGAGGACACTATACAAATGGCGTTGGGCAAGGATCTGGCCATGGAAGCCCGGGCTGAGGGTGAGGCCAGGGGATGGGCCAACTTCCAAAATTCGGAGGAAGGACAAAGGCTCATCCAAACGACCCGGGAGGTGACTCGGAAAGCTCTCCTTGGTTCTATGGAGCTATATGACAACCTCCTCCCCGAGGACCAGGTCTACTACAATTTTGGCCTGGATGCCCAGGAGAAATGGTATGCTGAGAACCCGACAACTCCTTTCAACCACCTCACTCTTTTGAAGTATCCTCTTGAGCCCACGAACTTCATGTATGCTGAGGAGGATGATAAGCTCCACCAGCTCGGGGCTCAAGAGTTCACTGCCCATATTCGCCAGACCTTCTTGAGCTAACCACATCT
>BMAC01000032.1:1008479-1023002 GCA_014905375.1 Phtheirospermum japonicum | reverse complement strand
CAGCGACTGTGGTCTCTCCTACATATGACAACTTGGGCGAACTTCAAGACAATAGTCAATTTGAGCGGGATTTTGGGGAGGGCACCCGAGGAACCTAGCAGGTTGGGGGAGAGCTGACTACCACAGATTATGAAGATGTAGATTATACTACTTTTTGCATGTGTTGCTGACCTGTATTTTGGAAAATAACTCTTGTCTGTACTTTGAATAATCTATCGTTTTGTATTTTTCAGGGTTTCCATGATTTAAGGAAACCCTAGTACTATTTTCTATGGATCACGTGCTCTGTTTTTTCCTATAAATGTCCACTTTCTCATTGTATATTTCATTATGGCTTCTTCACTCGAGGAGATTGATGCTTTGAAGAAGAAAAATCTTGCATTTTTTACTGAGAACTTCAAACTTTCCGATAAACTCTTTGTGCTCCGTGAAAAACTCTCTCAAGTATGCAAGCTTTTGGAGAGGAAGAGGCAAAAGAAATGCCACTACAAGAGTGAGTGGGCTGAGCTCCGCTAGCTCAATCGCCATCTAAAATAGGAGAAAACTGATATATTGGAATCGGTGTGTCGGCTAACCACCACCGCCGATGAAGCTCATTCTGCCACTGAATGAGCGTACAAGTATCGTCAACGCCTTCAAAAGACTGAACGTGAGCTATGGCATATCCGATGGGTTCTGGCTTCCGATAGGAGGGCTTCTTCGTCTCATCCATGACCTTTTTTATATTTTCGGCCTGATGTATTCCTGCAATTTTCTGCACCTTGTCTTTCTTCTTCTTTTTTTTCGATGTAATAACCAAATCTGCTGAGCTTAATAAAACTATGGTATCTTATTTTTCCAAAGGTTTGTGCTTGACGCATTTTTCTTGGCCAAGCCATATTTGTATACTTGTCTCAATATCTTGTTTGGAAAGGCTTAGGCCCTTTACTGCTCGTCAAGTCTGGCCTGGGGCTCGTGTCTTGAATTGATAATTAAATCAGGTTGAGAGTATTCATCCCTTATCCATCCGGATTCAGAGATTGTTATTTGGGTCGGGTTTTCGGGGCAACTGCCCTTTAGCCATTCAGGGCTAGTTTCTTTTTGACAATCAGGGCAGGAATTTAGGGTGTCCACCCTTAGCCAATCGGGGTTAAAACTTGGCTGACAATCAGGTCAAGATTTTTGGGGCATCCTCCTTTAGCCAATCAAGTCTAAAACTTCACTGATACTCAGGTCCGGAATATCGGGGCATTCGCCCGTAGCCAATCCTGGCTTAAAGATTTCACTGACAATCAGGTCAGGAGTATCGGGATATTCACCCTTAACCAATCTTGGCCCAAAGATTTCACTGAAAATCAGGTCAGGATTTCAAGGCATCCGCCCTTAGCCAACCCTGGCTTAAAGATTTCACTGACAATCAGGTCAGGATTTCAGGGCATCCGCCCTTAGCCAATCTGGCTTAAAGATTTCAATGACAATCAGGTCAGGATTTCAGGGCATCCACCCTTAGCCAATCAGGGCTAGAACTTCACTGACACTCAGGTCAGAATACAATAAAACAAGGACAAATCTAAACCACCTTTTATATAAGTAAGCATCATACGATAATCTTACACATAATAATTTTGTATGTTTGCTATATTCCATGCTCGGGGTATTTTGACTCCATCCATTTGTTCCAATTCATATGCCCCTCCTGCAAGAATTTTCGTGACCTTATATGGTCCTTGCCAGGTGGCGTATAACTTTCCCTTGGGCTTACCTAAGTCAGCTCTGCGGAGGACCAGATCTCCTATCTGAAAATGCCTCTTTACTACTGCTTTGTTATAGGTCGCCCTGATCTTTCCCCTTATGTGCTCCATCCATACCGCAGCTCTTTCTCTCTTTTCCTCAATCAGGTCCAATGCATCTTGTATTGGCATTTCATTCTGGCTTTCCTCAAAGCTCCGTATTAGGTGTGTCTCCAGGCTTATTTCCGCGGGAATTACGGCATCCATGCCATATACAAGGCTAAATGGAGTTTCTCCAGTGCTTTCTTTCGGGTTAGTTTGATAGGCCCATAGGATTGAATTGAGCTCCTCCACCCATTTACCTCCTGAATTCTCTAAACACGCCTTAATCCCATGCACCAGGATTCGATTAGTCACCTCGACCTGACCATTTGCCTGAGGGTGGTAAACAGACGTGAAATGCTAATCTATCTTCATTTTCATGCACTAGGCTCGAATCCGAGCACCCATGAACTGTGTGCCATTATCGGACACCAAGATCCCTGGGACTCCAAACTGACACACTATATTCTTCCATAAAAATCCCATTACCGCTTCCTCAGTAATTTTTTCCAAGGCTTCAGCTTCAACCCACTTACTAAAATAGTCAAAGTCCACAATCAAGAATTTTTTCTAAGCTGGAGCTGTGGGGAAAGGTCCCACCAGATCTATCCCCCATTTGGCAAAAGGTCGGGGAGATCTCATTGTCATGAGCTCCTCCGCTGGTCGGTGTATAAGTGGAGAGTGTTTCTGGCATTTTTCGCATGCTTTCATGAAGTTTTCCGCATCTTGCCTTATTTTTGTCCAGAAGTAGCCTGCTCGCATTATCTTGCTTGTTAAGACCCTGGCCCCTATATGATTACTACAACATCCCTCATGGATTTCCTTGAGCACGTGGATGACTTCCTCCGCACTTAGACATCTCAGGAGAGGTTGCCCAAAACCTCTCCGAAATAGCTCTCCTCTGATTATGCAAAATCTGACTGACCTAACTCGTAACTTTGCTGCTTCCCTTCCGTCCTCTGGCAGCTCCCCCTTGTCCAAGTATGCCTTAAGGAGAGCGCGCCAATCTCCATCGATTTCTTTCAACATATTAACCTCCTCTTCCCCATATTCCCTATGGGCCATTAACAAGGTAATCGTTCTCTCTTGGCAATCTGTCACTGAGCTAGCTACCTTAGCCAAGTAATCAGCTCAGCTTTTCTCCTCCTTATGGACTTGGTGAACATCTAGAGCATCCAGGGTATTAGCTAGCTCCCGAAATCGAGCTTAAGTACTTTTGCATCTGTCATTCTCTTGTCTTGAATTCTCCTTTTATCTATTTACATACAAGCTGCGAATCCACATTTGTACGTATCTGCTCAGCTCCCAATTCCTTTTCCATCTCAACTCCTCTCAGCAAGGCCTCATACTCTGCTGCATTATTAGATAGAGGATAGTCATTCTCAACGTATATTTAGTGGTCATACCTTTCGGGTCTACCCATACTATACATGTGCCGCACCCCAGGTTTCCCAGTGAACCATCTGTGTAGATTGTCCACTCTTTGTTTCCCTCAGCAGAACTGGCCATTTCTTGCATAAAATCAGCTAATGCCTGAGCTTTAATTGTCGTTATTCCTTCAAAATGCACGTCGAACTCGCTCAGTTTGATGATCCATTTGCCCAACCGTCTTGAAGCCTCTAACTTGCTCATTATGGACTTTAGAGGTAAGTTAGTGCGAACTATGATCTTATGGGAGAGGAAGTAAGGTCAGAGTTTCTGGGCAGTTCCCACCAGAGCTGCCATGGCTCTTTCAATTTCTACATATCGGAGTTCAGCCTCATGCAAGACCTTGCTCCAATAGTATACTTGTTTTTATAATTTACCCTCCTCCATAAGCAAGACCGTGCTCACCGCCAACTTCCCCACAGACATATATAAAATCAACGGCTCTCCCAAAATTGGCTTAGTTAACAATGACATACCTCCCAAGTACTTTTTCAAATTTTGAAATGCCTCCTGACACTCCTTATCCCATTGGAATCGGGTCTTTTTTCATAAGGCTCTAAAAAATGGCAAGCTCTTCTCCGCCGATCTGGAGACAAACCTACTTAAAGCATTGATTCGCAAAGCCAAACACTGGACTTCCTTGACATTTTTTGGAGGCGACATATCCATGATAGCACTGAATTTTTCCGGGTTGGCCTCTATCCCTCTCTCCGTGACCATGTAACCCAAGAATTTTCTTGCTCTTACCCCGAATGCACACTTCTTGGGGTTCAATCGCATCTTGTACTTTCTCAAGGTGTGAAAGGTTTCTTTCAAGTCATCTACGTGTGATGCTGACTTTGATACTTTTAACCAACATATCATCTACGTATACCTCCATGTCTCTCCCGATCTGGTTTTTAAACATTTTATCTACCAGCCTTTGATACGTAGCTCTTGCATTTTTTAGGCCAAATGACATCACTACGTAGCAGTATGTTCTTTTTGGAGTTATAAATCTAACCCTTTTCTAGTCCTCCTCAGCAAACCTGATTTGATGATAGCCTAGTGAGGCATCCATCATGCTTAATAATTCACATCCAGATGTTGAATCCACGAGCTGGTCTATCCTTGGCAATGGGTAATGATCTTTGGGGCAGGCAAGTTTGAGATCCCTAAAGTCGATACACATCCGCCAGTCCTCCTCTGTCTTCGGTACTAGCACAGCATTAGAAAGCCACTCAAGGAATTGTATCTCCTTGATGTATTTAGCGCGTAACAACTTCTCCACCTCTTCCTCAATGATGGCCTCTTTTTCAGAACATAAGTTCCATTTTCTTTGCTTTACTGTTTTGTTGTGGGGCTTATATTGAGATGATGTTATTCTACTTCCAGATCAATCCCGACCAGGTCCTGGGAAAACCAGGCAAAAATATCTGCGTTGCTCCTTAAGAGCGTAACCAGCTCTACTTAAACTTTTGGACTCAAGGTCGTTCCTACCCGCAGGACTTGACTGTCGTCTCCTGGGATTATTTCTACCGCCATAAAGTTTTCTTCCTTTTGAGCTGACTCCGGCCGACCTTCCTCCGTTCATGCCCTCTTGTTCTACATTTCTTACTTATTGTGTCTAATGCTCTCCACATACATTTGGCGTGACATATACTGATCTCCTCAAACTTCGCCAACCCCATCCTGAGTTGGGAGTTTTAACTTCATGTGATAGATTGAAATCATTGCCTGAAATTTGCTTAGAGATGGTCGCCCTAACATGGCGTTGTACGAAGAAGGTGCGTCCACCACCAAGAATCGTACTAACCTGGTCTTCCTGAACGACTCATCCTCTAGTGTGACCAGGAGGTTTACCGTGCCAGGAGGTCTCAATGCTCTTCCTGCGAAGCCCACCAGTGAGGTCGTGACCTCCTCAAATTCCATATCCAGATTTAACTCCCTAAAGTAGTCATAAAACATGATGTCTGCCGAACTCCCCGTGTCCACAAAGACCCACCGAACGTTGTAGTTGGCAATAGTAGCCTTTATGACCAAGGCATCCATGTGTGGGGCCAGGATACCATTCTCATCCTCTGACCCAAAGCAAATGTTTGGGCTTGGTGCTAATTGTCCCGCTTCACGTGTTCATTTAGCCAGGTCTTTTGCCGCCCGAACATAACTGTTCTAGTTTCGCTAAGAATGTTCATCCCATTCTCCGCTTGTGATCATTAGGATATCACCCCTTATTTCTTTAGATTGATCATTACTTTTTCCACTGCTACGGCCACTATCAAACTCTCGCAAGTTTCCATGATGTCAATCACGCCTGTGTGGTTCAGACCTAGGCCCTTATTTCCTTGCGTGTACAAATTCCTTAAGGTGCCTCGCCTGCATCATCCGTTCCATCTCATCCTTCAAATGAGTACACTTGTCTGTGTCATGGCCATATTCATTGTGATATCGAAATAATCGATCAAATTTTTCTTTCTTTGGATTCTGGAAATATGTTTTATGCCATTTAAGATCAGGGTGTCGCTCAATTGCCTGTAGAATCTCTCCTTGAGGTGAGACCAGAGGTGTGTACCTATCAAACCGAGGACGGCCTCCGACTAGGTCAGTCCTGGGTTTCTTCATCGGGGTCCTGTCCTCCTTGTCAGGTTGTTCCCTTTGCTTCTCTCCATCATCTTTGATCTTCAAGGCCTCCTCTAGGTGGATATACTTTTCTGCTCTTTCCAAGAGTTCTCCAAATTTCAACGCTGGCTTTACGACCAACGACTGGAAGAACTCTCCCCTCCTGAGCCCCTGAGCCAAAGCATTGACCAAGAGCTCCTCAGACGCTGATGGCACTTCTATCTTTGAATCTGTGAATCGCTTGATATATGCACGCAAATCCTCATTTTCTTTTTATTTCAAACTGAACAATTCCAGCGGAATTTTTTGGTAATTCCTACAACCGATAAATTGGTGCAAGAATGCCAAACTAAACTCATCAAAGTTACTGATAGATCGCGGGGGAAACAGGCTAAACAAGAGCTGAGCTGACTTCGTGAAGGTTGTCGGGAAGACCCGACACATGACCGCATCAGAGAATTTGTGCAAGGTAGCCGCGATCTCAAATCGGCTCAAATAATCCCATGGGTCTATTATCCTGTTGTACTCAAAGCCCATAGATCGATAAGATGTCGGTAGATCATCGTGCATGACTGCCTCTGTAAATAGGGTGTCTCTCCGAGCTTACCCTGTGCCCGTGCCCGCCATTTTTTGCTTAATCTCCCTGACCTCTTTCTGTAGGTTTTGCATCTGCTCGGTGAGGTCTGGGTTGGTTTTGCTTCAAGTTTTGCTTTTTAAAGCAGAGAAGCTCTCCTCCTCTTCTTGGAGGGAGGTTCTGGACGTGCACTGGGCCGCCCGTGGTGGCTCCATCTCCTGTAGCTGGGCCACCTTGGGGGGATATGATGAAAGCTCGGGAAATTTTCTGTCCACAGCTACCTCCACCGCCTTGCCTAAGAGGTCAAATAATTGCCTTAGAAACGAATCATTCAGCAATCCACCCTCAATTTGAGTGGCTCTACTTGGAGGGGGCTGCGCTGTGCCCGGTCTAGTTGCGCCGATGGCCCCGTTGTCTTTGGTGCACCCGTTGGCGCAGCAGAGCTTGGCGTGCCACCCAGCTCCGCCACCAAGTTCTGCCTAAGTCCGTATGATGTCATGATCTTTCTCACGTCTTAGCTTTGCTTTCCCACAGACGACACCAATTGTTTCATCCTGAAAATTACGCCGAGAAAACCCGCACTTCTCCCTGAGAATTTCCTGACCTGCTTCAACAAAAACACATTAGAAAGGACCACCGGGGTTTTTCCAATGGAAACCTCTTCGAATGCTTAAGTCAGTAAAGCATTTTTGTTTGGAATAATTAAACTCAGGAGAAGAATGCTTAGAACCCCATACATTCTTCAGCCTTAAGGCTGGGATATATATAGATTTCGTCAAGTGGGGCCTTTCCGGGATCTCGGAAATGGAACCGTGAACTGTGGGCCATTATTCAGGCTGACCTGATCAAGAAGCTTCTTCCAGGGGCAGGATAGCTCTGCCACTAAGTTTCCCAGATTCCTGACTTGGTCTTCTGAAGCTTTATCTAGGGCTTCGGATCAGGTCAGGGCGATATCCATCGGGGCTGTAGGTTTGTTCTCCGCCTCAGCTCTTCCTTCTTTCCTGACCTAAGCAGGATAAATCCCTCCTTTGAGTCACAAAACCCAGACCAGGATCAATCTTCTTAAGTCTCGCGCCCAACTCATCCCCTTTTCCCTTTAGGCACATAATAGAACCTCAGGTCATCCCAACCAGAATTATTTATCCAGGTTGGGTATATTTGGGTCGTACCATAGATAACCTTTATACCTCGTGTAAAATATTCTTTTGTAATGTGTTTGTCATTATTCAATTGTGCTTGAGAACCCAAGTTGCACGGGTACGGACACGGACTCGGGACACGGCACGACACGGACACAAGGACACGCTTATTTTTAAATATATAGGACACGACACGACTCATACACGTTTATAATATAAATAGTTATTAATATATTTATTTCCAATAAATATTAATTGTAATAATTTTTATTTTTAATTAATCATCTAAAATAATTACAAACTCATTCAAAACAATTATTAAAACCCCAAGTAAAATGAAAAATAATAATAATTAAAAAAATTGAAACATGTCGGGGTCGTGTCCCCGCATGTCCTACCATGTTAGAGTCTTGTCCTAGGCGTGTTTGATTTGTGTCCCCATCAAAAATCTAATAGGATATGAATTCGACATGTGTTAGAGGCATGTCCGGCGCGTGTCTGCGTTCACGGAGTGTTCGACTCGCCTACGGGGTCAAAAATGAAGTGTTCGTAAATCATAGTTGAGAACAAATCTCTGGACACAAGAATTTAATATAATTACTTCTAACTTCTTTTTTACTTGATATATACCTATAAACAGAAGAAAAAGAAACTTGTCATTGATAGGATTATTTTTTTGAAAAAAAAAAAAAAGACAAGCCATATAAATTATTAAGTAACTATAGCACATGTTGTAAATTACCTACAATATAAAACCTTCTATAATAGAACTTTTGAGCGAATACAAAAAGCCAAATCTTCTCGAGTAATAATGATCACAAAGCCATGCTCGTGTAATTGAACAATTCTTTTGGTAGAGGGACTCACAACACTTTGGTTCAAGTAACTCCAAAATCTCAAGACACATCACTATGAAGCTCCTCTAAAATATTAATCCTGACCAAGGGATAATTGTTAGAAGAGTTTTAGTGATGTTAAAATATATCAACGGTTTCTATTGGCTTGGTATTATCGTAACCCGATTCAATTGAAGGATCAATGTGTTTGTAGCTTTGGAAATTAAAGGAAAATGCAAATAAAGCAATTAAACTAGCTAAACTATCCTAGAAACTGAAATAGCAAGTCGGTAGAATGCCTCAGTCGTATGTCTCAATATAGAAATGCAAAGGCCTAATGAAAATAAGCAAGAAAATGCAATGTTTCACAAAGTACAAGCATGCAAGCACAGGGTACAACTATGTATAAAATCCTAAATAATGCAAATAAGCAAAAATTGAAAGCATGAATGGAAAGAGCAATGGAGATTGACGTCAAAGTTTGAAAATTTATGAAAAATAACAAGCAACAAAGAGTAGATCTAGGATTTAAACATGAAAAAAATCATGAAAATAAAATTCAAAATAAAGCATATGAAATACTTGAAATAAAAACGATCAAGGACTCGATCTATGACCTAGATGTGTCACTCATCTAGATTCCACGAACGATTCACAAGATCAAGCAAGAAATCAAGGTGCTAAGGCAAAAAGCATAACATGAAGAACAAGCAGGAAAATGAAACGAAACTTACTTGAATTAAAAAAAGAATCCCAAAGCTTGAATGAAATTACAAAGAAAAATTAAAAATTTAAGGGAGTACTTGAATTCTTCTTGAGCTTACAAACCCAAGGCAAAGCTTGAAAATTAAATCTAAAGAGAGAAGATTATCTCAAACCCAAGCTTGGGTTGGGAGGAGGTGTTTTTTTACAAAAATGAGAGTTAGATTCTATTTATAACAAGATCAAGCAAGAAATCAAGGTACTAAGGCAAAAAGCATAACATGAAGAACAAGCAGGAAAATGAAACGAAACTTACTTGAATTAAAAAAAGAATCCTAAAGCTTGAATGAAATTACAAAGAAAAATTAAAAATTCAAGGGAGTACTTGAATTCTTCTTGAGCTTACAAACCCAAGGAAAAGCTTGAAAATTAAATTTAAAGAGAGAAAATTATCTCAAACCCAAGCTTGGGTTGGGAGGAGGTGTTTTTTTTACAAAAATGAGAGTTAGATTCTATTTATACTAGATTACATTGGGGTAAATGGGCCAAATTGGCCTTAAAAGGCTTGGGTTTCTTAGGTTTGACCCAGGTTTGACACAGTGGCGTTGCTGTTGGCAAGGCTGGGCGCTGCTGGGCGTCGGATGGCGAGGCTGGGCTTGGCTGGGCGAGACTGGGCTTTGCTAGGCGCTGCTGGGCAATGCTAGGCGAGGCTGGGCGATGCTGGGCGTGGAAATGGGCGAGGCTAGGCCAGTATTCCAGAATGTTAGCCATTTTTGAGCCTCTTCTTGGCACCGATTTGGGCACGCCTTGGCTTGAACTTTGGTCTCCAATGCCTTGGTTTATAAAATAAGAATTTTTAAACGTAAAAACCCAAGAATTTCACGAAACCTCAAAGTAATTGAACCAATTAACCCATTAAAATATAAAATTAGCAAGAAACACGAAAAATAAGAAAACAAGAAAAACGACTTAAAAACTTAACGAAAAATGATTCAAAACTACTAAAATCAATATAAAGATCTATCTAAAAACAGACAAAAAAAACCCACAACAATTACATATAAAATAATAATTAGAAAGAGTATGATTCTCTTTTATAGCCGTACCAAAAGACTTTTACTTACCTTTATCCATAATTATTTTGTCATGAGATGATAATGATTCATATATTCAAGGAACTGAATAATTACCCATTTATCTATTATGTAATTATATTGGAACAAAGAAATAAACAACAGTGGGTTATTTTTAATCTCAAATGATATATGGTCTTTTTTTTATTTTATTTAACCATATTAATTAATAGCACTATTTGTGTTTGGGCCATTTGTGTCGTTTGCAATGTGTTAAAAAAAATGGAAGGCGGATACGATTATAATAAATCAATCTAAAAAAAAAGAATAAATTAATTTTTCAAATATCATCTAATTTAATATATATATATATATATATATATATATATATATATATATATATATATATATATATATATATATATATATATATATGAGAATTTTTTATTTTCACCTCCTGAACTATGGCCATTTTGACACTTCGCCTCCTAAACTTTTTTTCGTGCAAGCTCCCTCTTAAATTGTACTAATTTTGCACTTAGCCTCCTGAACTTCCATTTTTTGTGGAACCTTTGGTCGAAGCTCATTCGTGTGATATGCACGCTTACATATAAGGGGTAAAACCAACTTTCCATCTCTTACTTATGATTCCTGCTCAAAACAATGGCACGTGAGCACTCGTGTAACCTGTTAAGATAATGTTCACATTAATATATGTATACACGTAGGATTTGGTACCTACGTAGTGCTCACGTGCCATTATTTTGAGCGGGAGTCATAAGGAGGAGATGAAAGCCAGTTTTACCCCGTATATGTTAGCGTGCATGTCATAGGAATGAGATCCGACTAGAATTTTTACAAAAAACGAGAGTTCAGGAGGTTAAGTGAAAAATTCGTACAGTTTAGGAGGTAATTTGCACGAAAAAAATGTTTAGGAGGCAAAGTATCAAAATGGTCATAGCTTAGGAGGTAAAAAAAACTCTCTCTCTCTCTCTCTCTCTCTCTCTCTATATCTATCTATATATATATATATATATATATATATATATATAATATATATATATATATATATATACTAGTTTAACACCTGTGTATTACACGGGATTTATAAAAAATTAAATATAAAAATTATTTGTGAAAATTATAAAATCTTAAATTTAAAATAAAAAATTGAAAGGATGTTTTTTCAACCCGTTCCCTTTTCATTTTATTAATTATTATAATTATTATTATATTATAATATTTAGATTAAATTCGTTAATAATTATATTTATATACTTATAAAAATTTAAAAGATGTCACATTTTCAACCCGTCTATAATCTATAATAATTAATTATTATTAACTCTTTCTATATTTTTATATTTAGATTAATTTTTTTAATTATTGTAGTTATATATTTTGAAATTTTCAAAATGTTTCATACTCTCAAACCTTCTCGCATTGTTCCATTGTCTATAAATATTAATTAGTTATTATTATATAATATATTTTTATATTTAGATTGAGTTCAATACTAATATTTAGTTGCATACTCCAATTATTGTAAATATATCAAAATATATACAGAATATTTAAAATTTCAAAAATAAATTATCTCAACTTTTATTATAAATATAATTTATTTAATTATTTTCATAAATAAGTTTTTTTTTGTGATTAAAATTATTTCATACGTAGTTTTCATTTTAATTAAAATAATTAATTTATATTCTTTATGCTAATTATATATAACTTATTTCTATTTTTATATTAGGAGTATAAAAGGAAATTATTGAATTAGAGAAAACATAATAAAAGTAAACTATTAAGTTAGTCAAAATATAAGAAAGGAAAATATAAAATTAGGCAAGATACAATAAAAGAAAAATATAAAATTAGAAAGAATTAAATTAGGTAAGATACAATAAAAAGAAAATATTAAATTATGTAAATATTAGACTCGGATGACATATAAGCAAACGAAGCACCAAAACTTTTTAGTTGTTAAACGAAGCATACGAAGCAGACACATAGGTTAGGAGGATTTTGAATTAATATATAGGGATGATATATATATATATATATATATATAGGATTAGGTTCAAATGAAACCCACGTCAATATATGCGAACCCAGGGACCAATCCTGGCCTTAGATCTAATAATTTGTGTGGATCAGATTTTTTCTATTTTTTAAATTTATTAAATTATAAATATAGAAAGACATGGGCCTTTATGTAATCTTACAAATCTCTTAATCACATTAAATACCTTCCCCACATCACAACCCTAGAATCCAGCCTCTTTTCTTCAAACCCGTATGCACCTTTTATTTCTTCCCTTTCTTCTCCAAGATTCACAACCAGGAGGCGCAGCAACGGTGATGGCGAATTGGCCGGCCACACAACGGCGGAGCGGCACCAATGGGGCGGCGGCGTCAGACGATGTTCTATCTCAACCATCTCCGATGCGCACGGTGGATTTTCCTTCTCCAAATTCAAAAGTCAGCGACGACAATCGGTGTTGAGCGAACCAGGCGACGCAGTCGGCGGCGACGGAGGCCGGCGGTTGTGTGCAGCGTTCCAAACTGGCATGGAGGATCTTCATCGATCTCGGAAAAACAGTCGGCTCGGCGAAGAAACTGGCAAGGCGGCGGCGACTCGGCTGCGTGGGGTTTGTAGTTGGCGATTGGAACCGGCCGAGGTGCGTGGATTTCAGGTCCGCTACTAATTCGGGTTTGGGCCATGAGCGTTTGGGTGGTTGGCAACGATGGATGATTGGGGCGGTGTTGCTGTGGCGGGCGTGAGGTTGGAAACTTGGGCTGAGTTTGCAGGTGCGTGTGGGTTTGTAGGTGGCGACTCGGCTGCGTGGATTTCAGGGCCGCTGCTAATTCGGGTTTGGGCCATGAGCATTCGGCTGGTTGGCGACGATGGATGATTGGGGCAGTGTTGTTGTGGCAGGCGTGAGGTTGGAAACGTGGGCTGAGTTTTGGTCTGGGTCCGATTTGGGGCTGGTGTAGGTTTGGGTTTGGTTTTGACTTGGGGGAACGATTGTTGTGGTTCGGGCCTGGAAGGTGGCCGGGAGAGATTCTTGGTGCAGTCGATTTATGGCAAAAACCCGGCTGCAGCTGTGGGGTTGTTGTGGTTGTTCGGGTGGTGGGTGTTGGCGGATCCGGTGATTTGGGAGCTATTGACAGCCGATTTATGGCAAAACCGGATTTCGGACGGCTTAAAACCATAGAATCCTCGCCAAATCGAAAAAAAGCAGTGATAGTGTAGTAAAAAAGCGCTGTAATAATATTAAAAAAGCATTGCTACGTTATTATAAAAGAAATAAAATATAGTAAAAATCCAAAATTCTTACTCGTATTTTAACAGTGTTTTTTTATACAGTAATGTAGTGCTAAAATTAATCACATGCGATGCTTTTAATATTCAGGCTTTTAAATTTAATTACATTTATTTATAAAACGAAATTTGTGATGCTTTTTGCATACAGTCGTAGTGCTTTTTTTTACTCGTTGTGTTTTCTAAAGAACAATGCAGTGCTCTTTCGAAATGTTGATATATGTCCAAAATACTTTTTTTATTAAATTAATGCAATATTTTACATAATTACCCTACTGACATGTCATGATCTCAAACCATCAAGATTATCCAATTCAATGGTTAAGATGAGTCCCTAGGTTCACATATAATGACATGATTCCATTTGAACCCAACCCTATATATATATATATATATATATATATATAGGATTGGGTTCAAATGAGAACCCCGTCATTATATGTGAACCTAGGGACTAATCCTGGCCTTAGATCTAATATTGCACAGTGCAATTATATGTCCAGGTTCATTGTGCTTTTTACACAGTACTGTAGTGCTAAAATCAGTCCAGTTTTTTTAATTTAATTATATATATATATTTTTTAGGTTTTAAAACATGCAATATGTATCTTAAATTGTACATCTTGAGAATGTGATTAATTTGATATATATTTCATTCAAAACGAATAAAATTTGAAAAAGTTATGGTTTGTTGAAGATTTGAGTTTCATTTCAAATTTTTGAATTTGCAGTTTATAGACGAAATTTGCGATGCTTTTTGTATACAATTGTAGTGTTTTTTTTCTTAATCTATTGTGCTTTCCAAAGAACAATGTAGTGCTCTTTGTAAACGTTGATATATGTCCAAAATACAATTTTTAATTAATTAATACATTTTTTTACATTATTACCATGCTGACATGTCATGATCTCAAACCATCAAGATTATTCAATCTAATAGTCAAGATGAGTCCCTAGGTTCACATATAATGACGGGTTCTCATTTGAACCCAACCCTATATATATATATATATATAGGGTTGGGTTCAAATGAG
>BMAC01000032.1:928888-987490 GCA_014905375.1 Phtheirospermum japonicum | reverse complement strand
GTTTGTGGGCCAGTTTGTTTATTTAATTAAAAGTCTTGTTTTAATTTTATTTGGGCTTATGTTTTAAATAAAATTAAAAGTTTTTGTTTTGTTTGGGCCGTCCTCCTTAAGCCCATTTGATGGGCTTGTTCATTAAAAAAAAATAATAATAATAATAAAACAAAAACAGCACACGGGTTTTAAAAAAGAAAAAAGGAAGGGTTTGGTTGAGATATACACAACACATGAATACAAGGAGAACACACAGACGGAAATTTTCAAAACCCTAACCACCCTCCCAGTCGTCCACCTCCGGCCGCCGTCGCTTGCCGCCGGCCGCCGCCACGCCGAAAGGTTCGGTCTCGTTTCTCCGTCGTTCTCAATCCCTCGACGGATCTAGTGCTCCGTCGTAAGGACCTCGGGATATACGGTGTGTGACACCAATTCGCCGGAGACACATCGCAGATCGCCGTCGTCGCGCCACAGCCGGAACCCCTTTCGTCGCGCCTCTGCCGCTCCGAGCGCTGCTGTTTTTCCACGTCGAAATGCCCGCGCCGCCAGCGCGCTTCCTGTCCGCGCCACAGTTCCGACCAAGCCGCGTCAACCTGTTGCCGTTCCGTACGCTGTCGGGCCATCGCCGGGATCAGGCCACTTCCGATAGCGCCGCTGCCAAGCCGGACGTCCCTGTCGTTTCCGTCTGCTTCCCCAACAGCGTGCCGCACGCCGGAGCCGTTCTCTCCCGACAGCGCTCGTCTCGTGGCAGGAGTTCCAACCGCCTCGCCGTGTCCCGTCGCTGTGAACAGGGCCGCCGCCGCTGCACCTGGACCAGCCTCTTGCCGTTTCGTCTCCGGAGGTTTAGCAGCCACGTCGCACATCCGCTTCGTTTGTGAGGTAATATGGTGGCCGTATATATATATATATATATATATATATGATATATATATAAATGAATGCAGTTTGATTAATATATATAATGATATATATGTGTTGTTATGTATTATTAATATGCATGTATGAATTATGTATAAGTGTCTGATATATATATGCATGCTTTGTGATGTATATATGTATATATAAGTGTTCTGTGTATTATATATATACATATTTGCATACGTATAGTATATGTATGATATAATGAAATGCATGCATGGTGTATAATGCATAATGATGCATGCTGTATATAATTATATATATAATTTAATATATGATGAATATATAATATATATATATATATAATTATATACATGAGTTATATATTAATATATATATATATATAATTGTTATATATATATGACTAATATATTAAATAGAAATTACTCATGCTCATTCGATTTTACGAAAGTCGAATTGTTTCTAATTATTAATAGCAATTAAAACATTGTTTGAATTAATTGATTATAAAATTGGGCCATCGTCAATTGAATTCGATTCAATTATTTAAAATTTTTTGTTTTTCGCTGCGCGACGGTACCATCAAATCCCAACACTAGAGCCCTGTCAAGAAAGGTCTTGAGAGCAGGCTACTGTTGGCCACAACTGAGGAAGGAAGCGGAGGATTTTTTTCGGGCTTGTGACAAGTGTCAAAGGAACACGCCCTTAATACACAAGCCTGTGGAAGAGCTCATGACGATGAAGTCTCCCTGTCCATTCGCCAAATGGGGAATAGACCTGGTAGGGCCTTTCCCCACAGCCCCCGCCCAAAAGAAGTTTTTGATAGTAGCCATCGAATATTTCAGCAAGTGGGTAGAGGCTGAAGCTTTGGTGAGAATTACGGAGGATGTGGTAATGGGATTTTTTTGGAAGAACATAGTCTGTCGATTTGGCATCCCTAGGATTTGGTTTCAGACAATGGCACCCAGTTCATGGGCGCCAGAATCAAAGCCTAATGTGCTCAAATGAAAATCGACCAACACTTCACGTCTTGCAAGCCAATGGTCAAGTTAAAGTGACCAATCGCATCCTCGTACATGGAAACAAAGCACGATTGGAGAAAATGTTAGGCAAGTGGGTTGAAGAGCTCAGTTCAGCTCTGTGGACGTACAGGACTAATCCCCAGGAGAGCACTGGAGAAACACCATTTAGTCTGGTTTATGGCATGGACGCTATGGTCCCCGCTGAGATCAGTATGGAAACCCATAGAGTCCAGAACTTTGCTGAAAAGAAAAATGAGCTATTTATTCAGGATTCCCTGGACTTGGTTGAGGAAAAGAGGGAAAGAGCTACCGTCAGGATGGAACACATTAGGGGAAGATTCAAAGCAGCCTATGACAAGTCTGTGGTCAAAAGGCATTTCCAAGTGGGAGTGCGCAGGAATGATCTAGGGAAGGCAAAAGGAAAGATAGACGCTACATGGCAAGGACCATTTCGGGTCACACAGGTCTTGGCGGGCGGTGCTTACAAGCTAGAAGAAATGGATAAGGTTGAGATACCCCGTGCATGGGATATTGCGAATTTACGTAAATTTTATGTGTAAATGTGACTTTACAATGTTTATTTATATAATGATAATGCGGGTTTATTCTTGTTCGCCAACTAGTGAGTTTCTCTAAAATCCAGAATTGCCTAAAGGCAGATGCCCATGATATTTCCTGACCTAATTGTCAGATGAAGCCAAGATTGGCTAAGGGCGGATGTCCTTGATATTTCCTACCTGATTGTTAAATGAAGCCAACCATGGCTAAGGGCGGATGCCCATGATATTTTCTGACCTGATTGTCAGATGAAGCCAGGAGCAAACATAAGGGCGGATGCTCATATAAATGTTTGACCTGATTGTCAGCCGAGGTTGGCTACGGGCGGATGCCCATGCAAACGCTTGACTTGATTGTCAGTTTAAGCCAGATCTAGTCAAAAGCGGAGGCCCCAATTTTCCAGACCTGACGGTAAGTTCAAAAGTCAGGATTGGCTAAATCTGAAAATCCTAATCCGTTTGATTTGATTAAAAAGATACAACAATAACTAGCTAAAGATTTGGCTAAAATTCTCGAAGAACATACTCTTGAATTCATCATAAAATTATGGTAATACAAAGGAAAATTGCACATGTCTTCTACGAAGACTGGCAAAGTTGATTACAAGTATAGAAAATAAACAGGAGAACAAGCCTACAGACGTTTATCCATGAGAAGCAGAACCTCTCCGATCAGAAGCCAGAGCTCGGCGGACAAACCACAACTCACGCTCAGTCTCACGATAGCGCTGATGGTACTTGTCGGCCTGCTCAGAGAGGGCATGAGCCTCGTCGGCAACCACCATCAACTGATTCACCGACTCTGTCAAGTCGGCCTTTTCCTCCTGCAGTTGGCGATTTAAATGGCGGAGCTTAGCCCACTCTCGCTTGTAGTGGCACTTCTTCTGCCTCTTACTCTCTAGGAGTCGGCACATGTAGCTGATTTTCTCCCAGAGAACAGACAGTTTGTCAGAGAGTTTAAAATTTTCGACAAACAAAGAGAGGTTTTTTCATTTCACAGTGTCGAGTTCTTCAAGCAAGGAAAGAGAAGCCATTGTATAAATTGAAAGATAACAAATCATTAATGTGCATATATAAAGAGAAAGAGGCACGTGCCAAGGAATAAAAAGTACTAGGGTTTCCAGGAAATCAGGAAACCCTAGAATACCAAGAGTCATTACAAGACAAAAACATTTATTATTATTAAAATTGTTCAGCATACAAGACCAGAAAAAATAACAGCAGACCAGCCACACAGACACACAAACAGGTCTGATCAAATAAAAATAAAAAGGAGCTACCCTAAACCTAAGTCTCAGAGTCCAGTTCCTCGGCCAACTGATCCACATCATCCTTAGCTAAAGCACCTAGTGAAGCCCCACCTGACAGCTCACCCAGACCTGTGAAGGTTGGGGAAGGAGAAGAGGCAGGAAGGGCCAAGGTGAGAGCCTGGTCTGGTTGAGGCTGCTCTGGTGCAGGGGAGTGGAAAAGGGCGAGAATGTGCTCAGCAAACTCGGCTGGCCCGGTGGTATGTAGACAGTCTCGCTCCTGAGAAAAAGTGAAAGAGGTGGGCTCGGGGGGAGTCTTTAGAGGCATCTCTCGATCAAAAGGAGCCCCTGGATGCTCTGAAGTCCACTTGGCTTGCTCATCCAAGGCAAAGTAATAATAGCCCATGGCTTCTGGAACAAGCAATGAATAAAGCTCCTTGGACCCCAGGAACGCTTGCCGGGTCTCCTCCCTGGCGAGCTGGACCAATTTTAAACCCTCTTCAGAGTTTAGAAACTCAGTCTTCCACCCTTCTCTTGCTTTCGCAAGGGTTTCATCAGCAAGGATCCTTGCTTCTGCCAGAGCCTCGTCCCGCGCCTCAGAACGAGCCATCTCCACCACCTTGTCCTGGGCCTTCTTCACCTCAGCTAACTCTTCCCTTATCTTTTTTAGCTCGCCCCATCACTCCTTAGCCAAGATGAAAAAATGCTGCTCCTTCTCGCGCATCTCCTTATTCTCCCTGATCACGTCAGACTGTATCATGGATCTGGTGGCCCGAGTGGCCAAGACCGCCCTATTGGCAAGAGCTTAATTATAGGAGGAAGGATTAATACTCAGATAATAGATATAAAAAAGGAGAAGAAAAAGAAGGAAGAATTTACCCGAGCCTCGTCCTGGCACCATGACTCCAGAAGTTCGCGGTCGCTCAACTTCTCCAGGACCTGCTGGTCCACGGATAGCCATTGCCTGTGCATATAACGGAAAGCCACATCCCTTGGATAATTCAGGACTGTACTGATGGAGGGGCTGGTGCTGCGGGTGGCCGGCGCCGATGGGGCTCGTCCGCCCTGAGCCGTTCTGGGCCTCTTGGCTAGAGGAGTGACGTCTTCCTCAGATTCAAAGGTAGGGCTCACCACCGCTGAAGGGCGTGGAGGAAACCGAGAAGGGATGGAGCCCGGTACTCGGATGGATTAGATCCCTGGACTTGGGGAGAGGAGGAGGAACCCACTTCCTGAAACCCCCAGTTCTTGTGCAGCCTCCGTCCCTTGCTGGCGATCCGCGATCATTTGGTGCATCATGATTGTTGCAAAAGGGAAAAGAAAAGGAGAAGTTATGACTAGTGAAAAGTAAAATATGAAGGAAAGACCAGGATAAAAGGGATTTTACCAATCCCCCAGGTCAAAGGGCCTGTTTCTAGCCGCTCATTGAAAAAATACAGGACAATGGGAAGGAGGAGTTGAGTTACGTGAAGAGGATTATAATTAAGGGTGGACATGAATTTTTGTAGGTGAGGAGACCTATCTGCCACGGACAGGTGCTGGTAAGAAGGCAGCTTCTCAATAGGTTTAGGGTCAAAACCCCAGTCTCCATCATAGTAGACAAAAAAGAATTTCTTCCTCCAGGCTTTGTTGGAGGAAGGGAGCCCGTACAGGAAATGAACTCCAGGTCTGGCGCTAAGGTAGAAGTAACCAGGATAAGAGCTCTTAGCCTGATAGAGCTGGGAGAAGGTATGGGCCATAGGGTCCAGACCAGTGCACCGCATGGCCAGGTTATAACATACTATAATTCTAAAGGTGTTGGGGGTAAACTAGAAAATGGGTATTTTGTATATTGCGGCGATTTTCATCATCAAAGGGTTTACGGGAAGGCGTAAACCCGCCTGAAATTGATCAACATACAAAGTCAGCCAGCCAACCGGCGCTTGACATGCCAAAATACCCGCCGGAGGGTTATAAGGGTCAAATTGTTTAGAGAATTTATATTTATAACGAATCTCCTTGATAGATCTATCACTGAGAATGGAGGTGATTTTCGGATGGTCGGGGATCGGCGGAGGATATTCTAGAGAACACTTGGAAGAAGTGGCGGCCGCCACGGCCGCCAGAGGGGAAGACGGTGGGGATGATGAGGATACCGCCGCCGGAGAAGGAGAAGTAGAAGGAGGAGCGTCGGAGGGAGAAGAGGAAGACAACATTATCGGAAAAATAAAAGAAAGGACCGAGAAAGTACCTGGTCTATGAGGGTGGCCGGAAAAACTGAAAGTCCGAAACTTGATGGATTTCTATTGAGAGAAATAGAAGCTCGAGAGTATTTTGCAAAAGTAAACACGAAAAGTGAAGGAGAAAGAGAGAGCGGCGGGAGTAAAGATAAGGAGATAATTTTCAAAAAATGGGAATCGAGGAAAAAGCGGGTTTTGATGGGATCCCCGCATTTAATGCAAGATAGATGAACAGTACCCTAGGCGGTGAGCTGGATCGCCAACCGCCATAGGGTAGGTCACACGCCGCTGACTTGTCAGGGGTACAGTACTTGGAAAGATATGTGGGTATGGTAACCGTTTTGGGATACGGGCCGACACCACTAATGCCAATGATTAGGCCTGGTCGCCAGACGGATTTTTAGGGATTCGTGCCAGTACGAGAAATAAGAAAGGCATGTGGGTCCTGATTTATTTCAAAAGGCTCTGGAATTCTACAGCTCTACCCCAACCATTTCGGGGGGAGGAGTTGATATGGCATGAATAGCCAGATCTGAATTGGGGTAGATCTGAAACTGAGGTTACTAAGGAAAAGACAAGAAGTTAGACCAGCCCAGTCTTTAACACATCCTGACATGGTCTTCTCAAGGACTGACCAGAGGTATGTTGAGAAAGAGATTACCGCGGCTCAAGAATTATCCTGACCTGGTAGACATTCTCCACGAAATAATCTTTAGATAACAAGGTCAAGGCAGGTCTGATACCCTGACTTACGAGACGACCTAGAGAGAAAGAGAGAGAGAGAGAGACCATGGCAGGTCTGGTACCCTGATCTTCTCAAAGGGAACAGGTGGGACCACTTGTCAAAATTGGTTGCTTAACGGCCCTTGATTCGCAGCCTTTGTTTTCGAGATCCCGGAAGGGGTCCCCACTGAGAAAAACTATAAATATCTCAACCTCAAGGCTGAGAGGTATGTCATTCTTGTGTATTCTTTTCCTTGCACACTGAGATACTCCACACGCTCATCTGACTTAAGCATTGGAGAGGTTTCCACCGGAAAGCCACGGGTGGCCCTTTCTGACGTGTTTTTGGGCGCAGGTTAGGTTCAGGCAAGGTGAAGTTCCGGTCTCAGGCGTCGTTAGGTTTTCTGGGTGAAATAATTATATTAAGGTCAGCAGATTTAATTAAGTCAACCTCTTTCTTCTATGGCGGTTGCGTCTGAACCGACGTTAAATAATAGTAAGAATATTATATTAAGTCCAGCGGATCTAACGGTCTTACGTGTAGACTAATTCTAATCTAACGGCACAGAACATAAACAACACAACAATCCGTGTATAACCAAAAATAACCAATAAGAACAAACCCAATCCGCGTATAACCAAACACAAATTTTCACCAAATTTCAGTCAGCTCGCTAATTACTCATTTCTCCGCTAATTTGGTTGTATCGCCCATTTTCTGAAGGACGGCAAATACACCGAGCGTGTCGGCACCGGAGCTCCGGTGTATCTCGCCGCTATTTTGGAATACCTTGCTGCAGAGTACTTGTTTTTTAAATAGAGATTTTCACGAATTGCAATCTAAAATTAAAATCTCACGTTTGTCGAATCTAGGGTTTTGGAAATTTGATTTTAATTTTTTGCTTGAAATGACTGTATTGGATTTTTATCTATTTTAACATGATTTTGTTTTTACTTTAGATGATTGATTCTGTAACCAAATGCAATTTTTTAATATTATTTTCCAGTTTGTTTTAATATATTCACGACTTTTTTTTTGTTTTGTTTTACATTGGTTTTGCAACTGAAGATAAGTAATTTGCTTAAAATTCGAGTTTTAGATTGGAGCTGGTGTTTGTAAATAGATTCTCAGATATTGTTTTTGGGGTTGAGTATATTATCCTTCCCCAATTTCCTTCTTGATTTTCTCTGTGTGAAAATCTTAAGACTTATCTTGGGGACTTAATTTTCTTCTTGATGTAAAAAGAGATTATCCTGGATGAAGCATTTTGAAGAGAGTGAAGCGACTTCTAAAATTATGAGTTCCAGCAATGAGAATGATTATCTGCATTGATTTTTAGTGTAAGAAAGTAAAACATTGGGATTTACTTGCATGAATTTCTTTAAAGGTTATATACTTGATTAAAAATACTATATAAGCTTTGCCATATTCTTTTCCGTGTTGAATATTTATTCAAAATGAAAACTGAATAACTATGGAGTAATGGAGCTCGTGGAATCTACTATCTTATGAAAAAGCCATTATACTGAGTTTCTGAGGTTTAATGATCTCGTCTTCTGAGAACCCTGTCTTGATGAATTAACTAGTTCGATATTATCACCCTGTCTTGATGAATTAACTAGTTCGATATTATCTACGTAGTGCCCAAACATAATTAGATAATAGCAACCCCTTTGAAAATTTCTGATAGTTTTTGCATGATTTATCTCAGGAAGATTCCTTTTGCTTGGAATCTCCATTCTTATGATTTTTTTCTACTTTCTTATCGTCATTATTATTTGCAGCTGGTCATAAGCACAATCGGTCTTCTTCTCATCGACAAAAGTTGTCTCGTTAGTTCGAGATATTACGAGATGAATAATAAAGTCGAGACTTCGAGGCTGTCTCTGAATAAGAGCCCGTGTCCGCCTAGTCGGACCAGCCGGGATGAGACCGATATGTGTGCTCTTATCATTAGTAACCTGAGTATCCCTCTTACCATGAATCATAGCCCGTCGTCGTTCAGCCCGGATTTCTCAAACACGGAATATATCAACTCGATGTACCTATCGTCGACTGTGCAGTCGCCTATATCTGGAAGAACAAATGACCCAAGTGACCAAAATGGGCCCCTGATGGTTCTCAAATCTTGATTGATCTCTTCGAACTTTCTATGTTCCACTTTTTTAATTTCTAAGATTACGATTGAAATTGGGGATATCATTCTATGCGCAAGTTTCGTACTTAGTAATATAAATAATATTTCAGCAGCCTATATTATTTTTTTTCTTTCTTTGTATTGCTAATTATATTTTATTTAATTTTGGTGTATTTTTTTGTATTAATTTTTGTGTACCTGCTTTCATTTTTTTTTACTACTTTATAAAAGGTATTTTTCGATGCCCGCTCTGGAAAATAGACTTACTTTCTAAAAGTTATTTTTCAAAAATCGCCGTAGAAAGAAGGGGCTGTTGTTGTTAACGGCGGTTTAAGAACCGCCGTAAAAAAACTACGGCAAAGCTATTAACGGCGGTTCCAAAACCGCCGTAAAAAACTTTCAGAATCGCCTTAGAAACATGTTTCTGCAGTAGTAATTGGACTAAAATGTGCCATATAATTTTAATTGATTGACTAAATTTGTCATCCCTTGTATTTATTGACCATTTTTGACAAGTACAAAAAGTTAATGGACGAATTTTACATTTTAGCCGGTGCCCTTCAATTTTCATGAAATAAATCTCATTGATTATTGAATTAGTATCGATAAATCTCGTTTAATATAAAAAATTCTCCTATATAATCAACCATCACTAATATAATTTATGATTTTTGGGCTAAAATATTTTGAATTAGATCTAGATTAGAAAAAAATCTAACATGGGATAAATTCAATTTAACATAGATTAACTATCTATTCTTTTTCAAAACATAAAGCTAGAACAAATGGAGGAAACAAATGAAGTGCGACTGGAGCCGCACCCCAGCCTTTTGGGGTGGCTCCCTCCCCTATGACGGAGTGTATTATGTTTAATTAGCATAGATCAATGATTTGTCTAAAGGTATTAGGGACGCGTCATTTATGTGGCTTAAAGAAAAAAAAAGTGGAATATATATATATATATATATATATATATATATATATATACTATATATATATATATATATATATATAGTATATATATAGGAATTGGATTTACAAACGCGGCGTCGAAGCTCCAATCGAAGTAAAAACAATAAGTTTTACAAAAATATGAGGCGAATTCATGTTTTTGACCTCTAATCTACGGTGTTCAGCGGCGAGGAATGGTGGTCGGCAACAGAAGTATGAGTGCAACAAAGAAAAAAGTCGAGAAGGATCAGGACTAAAATGAACCTTTTTTTTTGTTTCATAGGGTTAGTGGTCAGGCGGGGCAGACGGATTTGGTAGTGGGCGGGTTGAGGCAGATGAATATGATAAAAAGTGGTCTCATACTATCGAGATCGATCTTATCCAAGTATTTGCCATATATATATATATATATATATATATATATAAAGAGAGAGAGTTGGGTCAACCATGTTCGTTATATGCGAACCTAGGGGACTCATCTTGACCATTAGATTGGATAATCTTAATGGTTGAGAATATGACACGTCAGCAGCCTAATTATGTAAAATATTGCATTAATTTAATTAAAAGGGTATTTTAGACATATATCAGCAATTCGAAAAAGCACTGCATTGCTCTTTAGAAAGCACATGGGTAAAGAAAAAGCACTGCGACTGTATACAAAAAGCATCACAAAAATCGTTTTATAAATAAATGTAATTAAATTTAAAAACCTGAATATTAAAAAGCATCGCATGTGATTAATTTTAGCACTACATTGCTGTATAAAAAAACACTGTTAAATTACGAGTAAGAATTTTGGATTTTTACTATATTTTAGTTCTTTTATAATAACGTAGCAATGCTTTTCTTAATATTATTACAGCGCTTTTTTTATTACATTATCAGTGCTTTCTTTTATGATAATCGGTCGGCGCCTGCGCAAAGCCACCACCATCCAACACCAGGCGAACAACGGCAGCACCATCATAAAACCAACGCCGAACCACCATCACAGCTGATCGCCACCCCCAGCGGCCCGACGGTTTCAACACTACCGCCGTCCGGTCCAGCCACGGTCAATCGGCCCGGCCTCAATTGGTAAAGCCCAGCCACGACAACTTCCAACCATGGCCGCGCCACCCATTCAATCCGCCACCACAGACCACCAACCACTTCACGCCTAACCGAACCATCGGCACCCCAAAAATCCAAAACCCCCAAGTCGCCACGACCCGAAACCCATCGGCCCCACACCCACAACAACCTACTCGGCCGAACATGACAGGCCATCACCCACAACAACCTACTCGGCCGAACAGGACAGGTTTTGGGTCAGGCAACCGGCCTTCACCACCGCCTACCGAACGCCGCTGCCAAACGCCGCCACCGCCTTGCCGCCTACCGAATATCGTTTGTTGTTGGGGATTCCACGTCGCCGCGGCCGTTCAATCGACGGGCAACAACACTCGACGCGTCGCCGATTTTTGAAAATTGGTGAACTCTGCCAAACGCCGCCACCGCCTCGCCGCCTACCGAACATCGTTGTTGTTGGGGATTCACGTCGCCGTGGCCGTTCAATCGGCGGGCAACAACACTCGACGCGTCGCCGATTTCTGAAAATTGGTGAACCTGGTGCATCGCCGCCACCTGGCTCGCCGAACCTATGGCGTTGTTGCACTCCGTTTGGTTTGATTCTGAGTCGGCCGTGGCTTTCATGGTTCATCCGCCGCGGATGGTAGGGTTGGGAGGATTGGGTTCAAGGCGGATTGTAGGGTTGGGAGGATTGGAAAATTAACCTGATTAGGAAAATTGGGTTCAATGCGGCGGATGGTGGGCATTTAACCTAATTAGCCTGATTTTTAAAATTACATAAAAGTCCTCCTCTTTCCATATATGTAATTTAATGAATTTAAAAAATAGAAAAAATATGGTCCACACATATTGTAAGATCTACAGTTCGAATTGGTTTCTAGGTTCGCATATATTAACGTGGGTTCTATTTGAATCTAATCATATATATATGTGTGTGTGTGTGTGTAAATATGGCGCGAGGCTTCTTATTAAAATATAACAAGAAAAGGGTTTGTCATAAACCCATCAACTAGTTAAAAGCAAAACAAAATAAGCTTTTAATGAGGAATATACGCTTCATTTAACCACTTGTCGGCTGACTTTACTAAGATGATATGACTTTTGATAGAAAATTTTATTTTTGTTCATTATGTTGATCATTTTTCACAAAATGTACATGATATTAAGCAAAATCAAATTATGTTTGCCAAGTTGATTAATTTATCAAAAAAGGTCCAAAATTATCATGTTCGAGCAAAATTGATGACGTGGCAAGATAATTTATTTTCTTATCAATTTTTATTTATTTTTAAATATTAAATGCTAAATATGTGATTGAACTACCTAATTTTCCCTTCTACTTTTCAATTTTAATTTTTCTCTCTTTTCATTTTAATTTCACGTTTAAGTTACACTTAATAATTTATAATGACATACTTATATCTTGCAAAATAGTTTTTAACGAGTTTCTTTTTATAATTTACTTTTCAGCTTATTTGAAATTAAAAAAAATTAATTTTATTCACTTTTATTAGAAGCTCATCTATTTAGATTCCAAAAGATGTCTTTCAACCTGTATTTATATAGAATTATTTTATTTGATAAAAGCATGAAATATAGTAAGTAAAATTTGAGGCAATGTGATTAACATTAGGAAAGACAATTAGCTGTAAAATTAATAAATTAAATAACATGTAATTCAAATAATTTAAATTAAAATTCAATCAATAATGAAATGAAAAGGTCGCATTTACAAAAGGGAAGTGTATATTGTATTATTTTCGGAAGTTTTTAATTTTTAGTAAATAAGAAATCAATGTGAATCCTATTATTACAGGAAATTATTAGTTATTAAATCATAAGTATCATTTTAAGAAGTCATTTAAGTTTATATATTATATTAATCATTTTAATTATGAATGGAAGCAAGGCACATACTTCAGCCGAGAGCCTTACATTTCTATTGCACATACTTATCTTATGTACTACGATTCTTCCTGCACATCTTTCTAACTGCATCCATCCTCACCACGTATCTAACTGTCCAATATTTGTTTTTTCAATTCTCATCAATCCAAGTAAAATGGATGCTTAGATCATGTATTGCTAGACCCATTTCTTTGTTTGATTAAATGGAATTTGCAGTGGGCTAGATCTGTAATTATGATAATTAATCAGCCGCGCAGGGAAAAGGCATGTGGGGTGTGACCTTGGTTGCGGTGATTTGGAGAGGATGCTTAGATCTTGTTTTGCTAGACCTGTTTACTGTTTGCAGATCTTGTTGGCTAGACCTGTAATTAAAATAATTAGGAGTTGTTGACGGACTCTCGGATTCTCTTGATTTTCTTGGTCATCTCCGGTGTCGGCGGTGGATATTGAGTTTAGGATGAAGATGAAGAAAGTGAAAAAAGTAAATAAGAAATAAGAAGAATGGAAAAAAAAATGAAAAGAGAGGAAAAATTAAAATTGAAAAGTAAAAATGACAAATTAGATAGTTCAAGTTTATATTTAGTATTTAATGATTAAAAATAAATGAAAAGTAATAAGAAAATAAATTATCATGCCTCGTCACCAATTTAGCCAGAACATTATAATGTTGGACCTTTTTTAACTAATTAGCCAACTTAGCAGACGTGGTTTGGTACTGGTCAACATCACGTACTTTTTGTGGAAAGTAGCAAACATAATGGATTAAAAATAAAATTTTCCCTGACTTTTGACGAATGACTTACGCATCGAATGGTCCACTCAATATGTGTCATTTCATCTATTCTCTCTCTTCGGGTTTATGCACAAGGTTTGTTGTAGCAACTAGACTCCGATGATGAACAATTCGAGTACTTCATGCCCGTATTCTCTATCAGTTTAGGACTAGGATACCTTTCAAATTTGACATTCATGTTTTCAATGCGGTTGTATTCTTTGCCGTGACTTCTTGAGAGAAGTGGGCTTTGTAGTTTCCTAATCTCATTTTTTGGGCTCGTTTCTTAATGCCTTATTCCTTGAGATCCTCCCATTAGTTGTCCGGACTACTTCTCTGTCGTTGCTTCACTTTTAATCCCTAAGAATTGCCTTGTAGGTATTCCTATGATTTACACTGATAATGAGGATGATTCTTCTAGTATTTCCCATACTATGATACCTAATGAACCTATTATTGATTCTATCGCTACTAAGGATGTTGTCGCGGATGCTGATCTCATCTCCACTGGCATCTCAAATCTTGTATTTCTTGGGCCAGATGTGTTGGATCCCGTGTCTCGTTTATTTTTACAAGAACAAGTGCAGTATGCTTTGCATATTTTACTGTTCTCTGCACCTTTTAACTCGGACTTCTTCATGATTCTAATATTTCTTACCAAAAAAAGGGAGTATTGATGATGATGATGGTGGTGCATAAGATCATGTTGTTACCATTCCTGGTCAGGACGTGTGATATTCAGGCGGAGTTGATATTTTTGCTGATGCTAATACTGTTGCTTTACATTCATGGGAAGTTGGTCAATTTTCGAGTCATTTTCCTATGAGACTCCGTAATGAAGACGATCATGAGATAGAATTTGATTTTGAAGCTGCCACTATGCCGAAACATAGTGGATCCACTTCAGAATTCGATGATCACTTTCCTTAGGAAATTTTATATTGTGTGGTTATTTTGGTTAAAGAAATGATATTTGTGATGTTTTGTTATTTTGGATATTATCCTATATTGTTGATGAATTCATATGACTTTTCCCTTCTTTATTATGGCTGTTTTCGTTTGCTTTTGCAAATGTTATTTTGGATATAACAGTATTTTGTTTAACTATTTAAGTTTTTAAAGGTGGGAGGTTTATGGAGACTATGCACAGACTTGGGCCTTTGTTGCTTCAAATAGAGATTTGGGATTTGTTTGACAGTAACTTTGTTCTTTTTTAATATAATAAATGGCCTCCTTTATTCAAAAACTTGAATTAAATGTAGGCATAAGACCTATAGGTTAAAGAATTCTCAAGTCTTAAAACTAGAAACATTGAGTGTATAATGAATATTTGGTCTAATTGGGACTGTTAAACGACAGTATAAGTCACAACGACCTGATGGATTCAGTTCGCATGATCACAGACCTACTTGGCGACCTGATAACCTCGGGTCGCGTGAGTGGCAACCTAATAGGTTCAGGTCGAGTGAGTGTCGACCTAATAGATCTCAGCACGAGAGGTCTGCATGGAGCCTATGCCATGTCAACTAATGTCAGCCCTAGATCAGTACAGTCCTATCTGCTACAGTTGTCAAATTGTATTGTAGCATTATTGGCCACACGATCATAGTTAGTCGTTGCCTGATATACTGTAGCATTTCCGACCATAGGATCTAGGGCAACCTTAGTCTGTTATGTTGCTATAAAATCACTGTGTAATTCATTGATGCCATGTATGAAAAAGATTACTGAAATTATATAGTACATTCTCCTGAGCAAGATTGAGGGCCTGATTCTGTTTTTTTATTACCAAGATGTCTCACAACAACTCTTCCTCCTCAACCCAAACCTCTTCACCTCTACCTCCAATCGTTTATCCTCAAAGTCAGCTTATTTCAACCAAATTAGATGAAAATAATTACTTGATCTGGAGACAACAAGCCTTGGCGACCACCACGGGTTATGGTCTGAAAGCATTCATTAAGAAAGGATCTATAACTCCACCACAGTTTATAACTGATGAAGGAGACAATTAGACAAACCTCCTCTTTTCTACGTGGGAAAGGCAAGATCAGATCTTAGCCTCATGGATCATGTCCTCTTTAAATGAAAGCATTCTTGTTTTAACTGTTGGTTTCAATACATCTGAAGAACTATGGTTTATATTGAGAACAACTTTGCCACGCAGTCTCAAGCCAAGATAATGCAGTATAGGATAATGTTGCAGTCCTTAAGGAAAAATACCTAGTCCATGAAGAGTATTTGGGAAAGATGAAGTCTTGATGTGATGTTTTAGCTTCTACAGGGAATAAGAAATCTGAAAAAGATCAGATCTTGCACATTTTGGCTGGATTGGGAAGTGAATATGACTCAGTTATGGTTAATGTCACATCCAGGCCGCAGCCTTACACACTAGATGAGCTACGTGCTCTTTTGCTCTGCTATGAAGCCAGATTGGAAACCAACAGCAACAATGTTTCATATGTTAATACAGAAGGATCTCAGCCTGCTGTCAATACCGATACACGGGTCAACACTGCAAGAGTCAACAACAATAATTATCAACAAGGCAAAGGAAGCTCAAGAGGTCGCGGAGGTGGCAGGAACAGTTTCAGAGATAGTAGGGGAGGCAGAAGTCAAAGAGGTCACAGAGGAAGATCAAATGGGGAGACAGGGTTGTTTGTCAGATCTGCTATATCTCTGGACGCACAATAGACAGGTGCTTGTACAGGAATGACAACTCTTACAGCAACACACAATCCAACCAGCATTCAGTCGGAAATCCTTCACTCCATATGGTACATTTTGGGAATGGTGGAAGAATGAGCTCGCATTTGGACTATGATACTGATACTCTTTGGTTTCCTAACTCTGGAGCAACTGCCCACGTGACAAATGATCTCTCAAATTTGAATATGGCCTCAGAATATGCTGGAGGGAATAGGCTCTAAATGGGAAATGGAGTTGGAGTAAATATTAATCACATTGGTAACTCTTTTCTCAAAGCTCCTCTCAGTTCTAAAACTTTTTTGCTCAAAAATCTACTTCATGTTCCTTCAATCACTAAAAACCTGTTGAGTGTCTCCAATTCTGCCTCTGATAATAATGTCTTATTTTAATTTTATCCTTCTTATTGTCTCATTAAGGATCAAACCACCAAGGCCATCTTGCTCAGAGGGACAGTTAAAAATGGACTCTATCATTTCCACCTACATACCACCAAGCCAGCCACTTATCAACCTCTACCTGCACCACCTTTCATCATGCGACCTGCTCAAACTTTCTTTGTTTCTAGTTTTCAGAATAAAGAGCCTATTTGTGATCTATGTCATTCTAGATTAGGTCACTCTAGTCAAGATGTAATAGATAAGGCTTTATGTCTTGTATGTTAGGATAAATTCACAAGCTTCCTTTTCCATACTCTCAGTTTACTAGATCGCAACCCCTTGTACTCATTCACTCCGACCTCTGGGGACTAGCACCAATCAAATCATCAAATGGTTTTCTTTATTATGTTAACTTTATTAATCATTTCAGTAGATATGCATGGATTTATCTCCTAAAGTCCAAATCATAAGTTTCAAACACCTTTGTCCATTTTAAGAACCTTGTTGAAAATCAATTAAATTGCAAGATTTACAACTTTCAATCAGATGGTGGCACTGAATATAAACCTCTTGCTAAGGTTTTTCAAGATAATGGTATAAATCATAGGATATCTTGCCCTTATACACCAGAACAGAATGGTGTGTCTGAAAGGATACATAGACATCTTGTAGAGATGGGACTGTCTTTTCTTGCTCATTCAAATCTACCTCTTAGGTTTTGGGATGATTCTTTCACTACTTCTACTTACATTATCAACAGAATTCCCTGCAAAACAAATATTTGTAAAACTCCTCTTGAGTGTCTCTTCAATCAGCGACCTGATTACAGCTTTCTTAGAGTGTTTGGTTTCCTCTGCTATCCTTATATATTACCCTACAATTCTCACAAATTTCAATACAGGCTAGTTCCAAGTACCTTTATTGGTTACAACACTCAATACAAAGGATACAAAGTTTTGTTACCTTCTGGGAAGGTGATAATCTCCAAAAATATTATGTTCAGTGAGCATGAGTTCCCATATAGGTCTAAACAGGTCGCCAACTCTCCAAACTTCACCTTATCCCCTTTGTCGTCCATTCTATCACCACCCTAATATCATACATATCCCATTCCATCTCCTCACACATACACACCATCTACACCTTTGAGTAATGTTCCCACATCTCCAGTCACATTGCTTGATCAAAATCCTTCATACCAATCACCTCGGCATGCTCACTCCAACACACCTCAAAGCTCTAAAACTACAGTTCCCCCAGTTGTTCAACTACCATCCCTTTCTAATGATCACTCTGGTCCTTCTCCACCATGTCTAGGTCACAGTTTACATCCTATGCTCACCAGGTCAAAGGATGGTATTCACAAACCTAAAATACTCTCTTCCGAAGTCATAAATGAGGATGATGAACCATTAAATGATCATAAATCTCTTAAGATTGGAGTTTGGAAATAGACGATGCAGGCTGAATACAATGCACTGATCAAAAATCGCACTTGGACTTTGGTTCCAGCACCTGAGGGGAGAAATGTAATTAGTTGCAGATGAGTGTTTAAGACCAAGAGAAACACTGGTGGTTCAGTTTCTAGACACAAAGCAAGATTGGTTGCTCAAGGTTTCTCTCAGCGAGCTGGTTTTGATTTCTCTGAAACCTTCAGCCAAGTTGTCAAGACAACAAAAATAAGGATAATCTTAAGTATTGTAATTTATTGTGGATGGGACGTTAAACATCTTGGTATTAATAATGCATTCTTTCATGGAGATTTACAAGAAGTGATATGTATGATACAAACTCCCGATTTTGAACAACAAAAACACAAATAGCTTGTCTGCAGACTCACCAAGGCCATTTATGGACTTAAACAAGCCTCTAGATCATGGCTTAGCAAGATTAAAGGAATAATTCAAGGTCTTGGATTCACAGGTTCAAAAGATGATGCTTCTCTTTTTTTTAGGTTGAAGAATGGGTCATTAATTTTTCTCCTCATCTATGTAGATGACATACTGATTACGGGAAGCAATGAGAATTAGGTCGCTTCAGTTGTTGCCAATTTGAAAAAGGTTTTGTAATTAAAAGAATTGGTCAATGTTAAATAGTTTTTGGGAATCCATTTTCACTAGTGCAGAAACTGCATATTCAGAAGAGTAATTATGCCTATCCAGAATGTCTTTATGTGCCTTCTGTAGTGACATAGTTCTAGAAAGTCTGTACTTTCCAGAACGCCTTTTCTTACCTTTCTGGATTGGCAGACTTTCTAGAAGGGGAAAAAAAGGCGTTCTAGAAAATAAATTTTCTCTTCTAGAACAGTACCATCCCATGTTGATCCTCCAGTTTCCAGAACGGTTTTTCGAAAATACCATTCCGGTATGTGACACTTTTCAGATCGGTTTTTCAAAAAGACGTTCTGGAAAGTGATACTTTCTAGAACGGTTTTTAGAAAAGACGTTCTAGAAAGTATCACTTTCCAGAACGTCTTTAAGGAAAACCAATCTGGAAAGTTATACTTTCCAGAACGGGTATACAAAAGTTACCTTCTAGAAAGTTGAGAAAAATTAAAATAAAAATAAAATGAAAGCAAGAATACACCGAAATCACTAATAATAAATATTATGATTATATTAATTATATCACCAAAAGATACACCAGGTTCATAAATAAATACCGTGCAAAATTACGAAGGGTTGATTACACACGGAATCAGACTCTCCAACTTTGAAAAATACGATTCAAAATCCAAATTGAACTAAGATTTCTGAATTTTCTTCATCCCGTTCTTAACAAATTTCTTCTGATTCTGGGATAAAATCGCGATCAGAACCCCTCTTCGGCCTCCGACCGGCGAGCGCCTGACAGCTTCTAAAAATGGAATTAGATGTGTGTTTTGCATGTAATTGTTGTGTTTTTCTCGTATTTTTAATTAAGGATTTATTGTGGTTTTTAACAGTTTTTACGTCGGTTGTTTAGGTTTTTAAGTTATTTCTCTAGTTTTGTTGTTTTTATTGTTTCATGTTAATTCTAAGTTTAATTGGGTTAAATGGTTCCAATTASTTGGAGGTTTGGTTTAATTCTTGGGTTTTGATATTTAAAATTCCTAATTTTAAAGGTGGAGAAATTGAGGGCCAAAATACAAGCCAAGTAGAAGCCAAGCCATGCCAAGAATTGCCAAAAGTTGTGCCAAAACAAGCTTCAAGAGTGGCAAACATTCTGGAATGCTCGCCAAGCATTGCCAAGGCAAGCCAAAACCCAAGCCAAAGCTCCCAACAGCATTTGGCGCACGCCAGGAGACGCCAAAACCCAAGCCAGCGCCTCCCAGCAGCATTTGGCGCACGCCAGGAGACGCCAAAACCCAAGCCAGCGCCTCCCAGCAGCATTTGGCGCACGCCAGGAGACGCCAAAACCCAAGCCAGCGCCTCCCAGCAGCATTTGGCGCACGCCAGGAGACGCCAAATCCGGCGCCACACTCTCTCCAAGGGCGCCTGGCGTTGGCCAAATCTCACGCCAAAGGTCACGCCCCGAGCCATTTGAGCCCTTCCGAGCCAATTGCTTAGCCATGTGGCTAAAAGGAGTCTTCTATGGTCAACCTTGGGTCAAAATTCGGGATTATGGAGCCCCTAAAGCCAAATTAGACCATTTTGACCCCATTGAACCTTGTATAAATAGAGTAGAATCTTCATTTTGGAAAAAAACAACTAAAATTTCCCAACACTTGCATGGTTTTGGAATATTTTCTCTCTCTTATTCTTAGTTTAATTTTTCAAGCACCTCCTTGGGTTTGTAAGCCTAAGAAGAATCCAAATACTCCTTTGGATTAGCACCTTCATTGTAATTCAAGCTTTGGATTCTCCATTTAATTTTAGTAAGCTTTCCTTTTAATTTCAAGCTTTGTTCTTCATTTCCATTCTTGTTCTTCAATTATGCTTTTTGTCTTAACTACTTGATTTCATGATGAAACTTGTGAATTGATTATGGATTCTAGTTGAGTGACACACCTGGGCGATAGATCGGGTCCTTGATCATCATGACTTTAAGTTTTACTTATGCTTTATTTTGAGTTAAATTTCCATGCATAGTTTTAAATTGAATCTTAGATCTACTCTTCGTTTCTTGTTATTTTTCCAAAATATTTGAACTTTTACGTCAACTTTTATTGCTCTTTACTTTGGTGCTTTCAATTTTTGTCAATTTGCAATATTTGAGTTTTTATGCATAGTTGTACCTTGTGCTTGCATGCTTGTACTTGGTGAAACGATGCATTTTCTTGCTTAATTCCTTAATTGCTTTGCATTTTATGTTTGAGGCATACGACGAGGCATCCTACCAATTTGCAATTTCATTTTCTTAGGATAGTTAGCTATTTTATTTGCTTTATTTTCATTTTCCCTTTATTTTTCCAAGCTTGAAACACATTGAAACTTACAATTAAATCGATCCCCAATAATACCAAGCCATGAACCCGTTGATTCATTTCAACACCACAAAAACTCTTCTAACAAAATGGCGCCGTTGCCGGGGACTCTGTTCATCAACGGTTGCACCATCAATTCCACCTGAATTAAACTGATTTGGTCTTTTAGGTATTTGCAGGTTTCTGCAAAATCCCGAGAAGCCATGTGTCCTCCTCCAGCGTTGGATACTACTATTAATGAAGAAACAAATCAGAATACATTCCTTGCATCTACTCCATCGGTTACAGAGACTCCCGCAGTCTCTTATTTGGCGATGGCTCAAAAATCGATTTCTGCCCACCAGTTATTTGATGAAAATACTTTAGAACCTTTAGGTGTGTTAACACAGAAAGAGGGATTAGACCTGCTGACCTTCTCTGATCAGGTTACTGAAAAACTCGCTGGACCGCTTAGATGGGCATTTGTAGGAAAATTCTCTCACGATATCCCATCCCCGCAAGCTATTGGAACCTTCTTCGGTAGTTTGAAGTTGGAGGGAGGTTATGATATCAAGATATTCAATCAAAGACAAATATTAATTATTCTGAAAACAGAATTGGCATATTCGAAGTTGTGGTTGAAACCTATTTGGCGAATTGAGAAATGTCCAATGAGAGTGTTCAAGTGGACTCCAAGGTTTAATGTCAAAGCTGAATCATATGTGGTGCCTGTGTGGATTAGGCTTCCTGGACTTCCTGCTCACCTATATGATAAGGCTGCCTTGTTTCAAATTGCAAGTTTAATAGGTAAACCACTTCAAACTAATAATGGCACAACATTGAAGAGTAGAGCCACTTTTGCTAGGGTATGTGTTGAATTGGATTTTGTGGTACCTCTGAAGGATAAGATACTGTTAGGCATTAATGGTGAAGAAATAACATAAAAAATTGTTTATGAAAAATTGCCCAAGTTCTGTGTGGAGTGCAGGCACTTAGGTCATGAAAAAGAGTCCTGTTACATTAATGACAGTGTGTCTAAGTCTCTGGCAACTGAAAAGACAAAGGAAAATGTTGATGAAAAATAAAAGCAGCTTATTAATGAGGGTCATAATAAAAAGGGCAAAGCTGTTCTGGCCGAAGTGTGGATTGAAAAGAAGAACTCAAAAAATCAAAAAGGAAACATCCCTGTTTCTAAAGGCATTGGGATTGGATCTCCTGTAAGAAATAAAATTTCTGAAAGCAATAATGGCACCAACAGGTTCTCTATACTTTCTGAGGATATTGAAAATATTAATATGGATCATGGTTCAAATGTAGCTTCTATCTCCTATTCTATGCCTAATGAGTCTGTCTCAAGTCAAATCCCATCTTCAGCACCTGCTCAGGATAATACTGACAACTTAGTGGCCAAGACAAGCACTCCTTATGACATTGATCAACAAAAAGAAGATCAGATGCCCTGTCTGAATAAAGAAGAGGTGAATATTACTCTAGATGATCCAAAATTGTACACTGGAACCTCAAATTCATAGGTTAACTTCCAAGTCATCACTGCAGTCAACAACTCAGTTAAAAAAGAAATCAGAAGCCCATTGGCACTAAATCCTGCAATTGAGGATGCTTCTAAGTCCAAAACCTCAGCAGACAATCCCTTTATTCCTTTGAACATCGAAGACACTTATAGCCCCAAAGTGAAATCATCTGAACCTAGCACCACACTAAATTCAGGAGAACCCCTACCTACTGAGGAAGCTACCCATACTGTTCTCATTGGGACTTTAGATGTTCAAGTTGCAGAGAACACCAAAATGAGTACACCCCTTCACTGTATAACTGATGATGAATCAGCTGACCTTAAGTAACAGGCTTTACATAGAAGGGGCAAATCAGTTGAACCTGTTATAATTGAGTCAACTCCAACTCAATTACTTGCACTTCAACCATCCAAGAATAAAAAGAACAATAAGGCTGGAAGAGCTAGGGCTACCAGAGCTGCTAGTCACAAATGATCACACAAGCTCTAATGTAGAATGTCAGGGGAATTGGCAACTCTCCTACTCAAAGACATTTATATCAGCTGTGTAAACAACATCACATCAAAATTCTGGTAATTCTTGAACCTATGGTGGAATTTCAACCTGATTTCTTTTGTAGAAGATTAGGATTTACTTCTGCTGTGTCCAATATTAATAACAAAGTATGGCTTTTTGTGGCTGAAAACCTTGATATTCATGTCCTTCAAGATCATAACCAATTCTTACACTGTCAAATTACTTCAAATTCCTGGCCTAAGCCCCTCTTAATCACTGGCATCTATGCTGGTCATACTAGAATTGTTAGACAAATCTTATGGGATCATTTGATTGATATTTCTGTTACTTCTTCTGGTTATCCTTGGTTAATTGGGGGGGATTTTAACTCACCTCTTCATATTGAGGATATTCAGGGGGTATTACCAATAGAATTGATCACATTCTTGATTTTTCTGGTATGGTGTCAGTTACTGATCTCATTGATGGAGGGTATGTAGGGGAGCCTTTTACCTGGTGTAGACAACAACTCAAAGAGAGGTTAGATAGAATTTTTTATTCCTCTGAGTGGGCCTCTTTATTTCCTATTACGTATGTTCACCACTTACCCAGAATTTGGTCTGATCATGCACCTCTTTTAATCAAATTTGGACCTAGGGTTAGGAGTCAACCTCCTTTCAGGTTTCAGATCATGTGGTCTCAACATCATGCTTTTCTGGAACTTGTAAGAAAGAGTTGGTATCCTAAAACTGGGGAAACTAGGATGGTTAACCTTCACATAAAACTTGCAAGATTTTCAAAAACTCTCCAATGGTGGAACTATAATTTCTTTGGCAATGTCTTTAGCCTAGTTAGGAATGCTGAAAGAGCAGTAGCACAAGCACAAAGTGATTGGGACTGTGATGGCTCTGAAAGGAACTTAATCTATCTTAAAAAATGTGTTGCTGACCTTACCTTTGCTAAAAAATGTGAGGAAACTTTCTGGAAACAAAAGGCTGTTTTGAGATGGTTAGCTGAGGGTGAAAGAAACACAAAGAAATTTCATTCCTATGTTCAAAAGAAAAGAAGCAAAGCCCAAATCCACTCTATCTCTGATAATGGAAACCTTCTTTCTGAGATAGAAGATATTACAAAATTTGGGGCCATATTTTTTGAAAATTTATACTCCAATGATCATATATATGGAGATTTCAGTGTGATTGAAGGTCTGGAATCCCTTCCTCCTGACTTTGATGTCTCAAAACTTTAGTCTCATCCTTCTAAAGAAGACATTAAGGAGGCTATGTTTGCCATAAAGGGAGATAGTGTTGCTGTCCCTGATGGATTTCCAGCTTTCTTTTTTCACATCTGTTGGGATATTATCCAGGAAGATGTTATTGAGGCTGTGTTTGATTTCTTTGATGGAACAAAAATCCCTCCTAGTTTCACTGCCACCACCATCATCTTTATACCTAAAGTTCCCAATCCTACTGTTTGGAGCGAGTTCAGACCAATTAGCCTCTGTAATGTTACCAATAAACTCATCTCCAAAATTCTAAATAACAGACTAGCCCCTCTTTTGCCTCTTCTAATAGCTCCTAACCATAGTGGTTTTGATAAGGATAGATGGATTAAGGAAAATATTTTGATGTCTCAAGAAATGCTTAACTCCATTGATATCCCTAGAACAAATGCCAACATTGCCCTCAAACTTGATATGGCTAAAGCTTATGATATGGTCCAGTGGCCTTTTCTTTACTATATTCTGTCTACTATGGGTTTTCCAAATAGATGGATTGACTTCATTGCCAGCTGCATTGAAAACTGTAGCTTCTCTGATTTAATTAATGGGTAACCTTCTCCTTTTTTCAAATCCTTCAGAGGTCTTAGGCAGGGAAATCCTTTATCTCCTACTCTTTTTGTCCTTGCTGCTGACTTTCTTTCCAGAGGTATAAATAATTTGTTATTTGATCATCCTATCATGTACTATCATTGTGGGAAGGGGTCTCATGTTACTCATCTCTCATATGCCGATGACATTATCATTTTTACCAATGGGAGGGAAAAAATATTAAAATGGCTAATGGAATTCCTCAGTTCCTATGCTTCTATCTCTGTTCAGGCCATCAATCATTCCAAAAGTACCTTCATCATTATCCATAAATGCAAACCTCACATCATCTCTAAAATTCAAACCATCACTGGCTTCAATCCTGCTCACTTTCCTACCACATATCTTGGTGCTCCATTATACAAAGGCAGGCTCAAGAGAACTCTTTTCACATCCCTTATCCAGAAATTTCAGAGCAAAATACTTGGCTGGGCAAATAGATTACTTTCTCATGGGGGGAGGCTCCTTCTTATCAAAAGTGTACTTGCCTCTCAAATAGTGCATATTTTTCATGTTTTAAAACCTCCTAAAATTGTGATACATCAATTGGAGGAAATCATGGCAACCTTTTTTTGGGGGTCATATGGTACTAGGAAAACAACTCACTGGATTTCTTGGGAGCAATGTTGTAGAACGACTGATGAAGGAAGATTCGGCCTTAGGAAACTTTCAGACTGCATTAAAGCATATTCCTACAAACATTGGTGGAGATTCAGAATGCAAAATTCTCTATGGGCCAGTTTTTTTAGAGAAAGATATTGTGGCAATCTCTATCCTGGAAACACAACTACCTCTGTCCATAATAGCCCATGTTGATAATGACTTTGTAAAATCAGAGACAAAGTACAAAATCAAATTTTCTGGACTATTGGTAATGGAAATACTAGTTTTTGGCATGAACACTGGGTTGGTGATGCTCCTTTAGCTAATATAGTTCCTGGAGAACATGATAGAAAGGGATAGATAAAGGTCAACAATTTTTGGTCAGTTGGATCCTGGAATTTTCAAAAACTTTGCACTGTGCTCCCAATTAACATTGCTCACCTGATATGTGTTGTTCCTATCAATCATGGAAAAATGGACTATATGATCTGGAAGCCTCTTCAAATGGCATATTTACCACTGCCTCTGCTTGGAATTGCCTGGTTGAACCACATGTTAAACAAAAAAAATTTGGGCAATGTTTGGAACAAATACATCACACCAACAATCTCTGTTTTCCTCTGGAGATTGGTACAAGGGAGAATTTATGTGGATTGGAAACTGCAACAAAGGGGGATACACATGGCTTCAAGGTGTCATTGTTGTGGTAATTGTGCAGGTACTCTAGATCCTCCAGTTTTTTCAGATTTTAAAACTGAAAATTTAGAACATTTATTTTGAAAATAATGTTAGTTCAAAAATCTGGGAGCATTTTGAAAATCTTTTGAAATTGGAGAAACCTCAAACAAAAAATGTGAGATTACTTATATAATCCTGGGCAAATTCCTTCTCACATACACATACACAGCACATTTGAGTGTTCTAGTGCCATGTTTGATTCTCTGGTTTATCTGGACGGCCCGTAATGATTCAAAATATAGGGATATAAAATTCAACTTTGTAAAAATCAGGGGCAAGATTTATAATTATATTTTTAGTCTGGCTAGCCGAATGGAACCTGGAGTTTGGCAAGGAATTAGGTCGCTGGCATGTGAATTCAATGTGCAAGTTCAGAAAAAAAAAAAAAAAAAGAAAGAAAGAAACAGACTGCACTGATCATGGTTCGATGGATCAAGCCAAGACTGGGATGGTTTAAAATTAACACAGATGGATCAGTCCAAGGCAAGCAGGCCGGAGGAGGTGGACTCATTCGTGGACCTGATGGTGAAGTTATTCGGGCTTTCTCAATCTTCTTCCAAGCTGAGAATATTATGGAGGCCAAAGCCCAAGCATTATAATTTTGGACTAGAGCTTGTTGTGGATCTTCTAACCCACCCGGTATGGATTGAATTGGATGCTATGGGCCTCCGCCAAATCTTAACTTCTTCGACCCATTCCGGACATTAGGCTTTACAACACTTTATTTTAAAAAGGGGGTTTTGTGGACCACTCCCTTTGCCTTCTTTCATTTTGGGGTTTACTCCCCTTTTAAATTTTCTTTGTTTCCACTCCCTAACTCCATATATAATTTAAAGTTAGCTCCCTTGAGACCAATATGCCCTTATATTTTTGTGCAGAAAATTGAGTACTTAGTTGTAACATACTTAATACTTAGGTACAGAATAAAAAATACTTAGAAAATTACCAGATAGTACTTAGGCCCAACATGCTTCCGTAAAATTAAAATTTCTCTAAAATTTCGTACCTCTCTTTGACCAAAACAGCTCCGGGTGAGATGGGTTGAGATGCCACCAGTCGGAAAGTTACCGCCCCTAGTTCGTTTTACAGACGATAACACCGTCTAACTTCTAGTCACAGAAGATGAACTACAAGTTATCCGACTCCTTCAGTAACTGTTCAGCACAGCCTTAGTTCGTTTCCTACACTAGGCGTACGAGATACTTGATTTATAGATATTTGGTTAAGCACACATGTTGAACCAGAAGCCTTTATTTTATTAAGAACTTAGAATAAAATTTATTACATTAGTAATCTCCTTTGGGGAGGAGAAAACTTGTTTAGCCTCTCATAGAGAAGGCTTTCACTCGTAAATACATAAACTTCTTAATACAAACTATTAAAACACTCTTTATTCTTGCACACAAAACACTCTTTCTTTATTAATATGAGAAAATAGAAGGTGATGAGCGATGCCTTCTGCTTCCTCCAAATCCTGAATTTATAGAAATTTGGCGGACTTGAAATCCGGACTTCACATAGCTTGTAAATTAATTGACGTCATTGCTTACATCTTTATTTGCATTATTGTCCTCTGTTAGCTGGTGGAATTTCTGCTTTCCAGAGGCACGTTCTTGAGGGACCTGATCATCACATGATCCTTTTATTGTTGTCGGGGAATCCTTTACTTTTTTGATTTGTCCGGTCCCTGGGTAAAACGTGTTTTTGGTGTCCCCTGATCACTTGGCTTATTCAGTTTGGACTTTGTACCAAACTCCGGCTCCGTCTGATTCGAGCATTCCAGACATATTTTCTCCGTCCATCTCCAAACGCGGGCCATGTTACAGTATTTTCGGCGAGTTTCTTTACTCCCTGGTAGCTTGTTGTTCCACAAAAGAGATCTCTTTTTCTCAAATAAATCTTCTGCGAATTCTGTTGTGTTTCCTGTCATTGTGTTTAACAGGAAAGATTCATCCACCGTATTCTGGAAGAACTTGAACAGGAACTTGACTTTGTCCATCTCGATGAGGCAGACCCAAAGACCCATGCCCTTCTTGTGGACATATCGTCTTCCGTGAGTGATGCCACTAACGGAATTCCGTCGGACGATGGTGCTTTGATTTTCTTCATTGCTTCCATGTCTGGTCGCCTAAGTTTGATGAAATGAAACACTTCATGTAATCCCTTTCCGACCGGTTCTGGTGCTGCGCTAAAGAAATATAGCTCTAGGACATCACCTCGTACCAGATGTGGGTTATTCGCCCATGTCTCATGCACTGCATCTTGTATCCATCTCGAAGTTATGATATTTCCGAAAAGCTTGGCGATCTTGTATGAACCGATGCTAAGGCCCCGAATTCATACTAGCTTTTTACATCTTGTGGATGAGATTCTGGCATCATCCACACTCTGGGATATCTTCCGGAAACATCTATTAGACATTTTGCCGGATTAATTCCCAAACTGGTTATTAACTTTTCCCATCTCTGTTGGTAAACCTGAAAATGAGGAGTTTTCAAAATTTCGTAAGTATCGATCTTAGATTTGCCTGTCTGTGGCCTAAGATTGATCTCTTCCTCATTAACCCCTGAGGCGATGGGTTGACTCAAAGACTCGGGATTTAACTCCGGAGTATCGATTTTAACTTGAGACGGTTCATCCGTGGATGATTCCATCTTAGTTCTCGTGCTAGGGGTACTTGAATCCCCTGCTACAGGTATAGAGCCCTGTACTCGAAGTGTCTCTTTTTGCACCATTGAAGATGTCGCCCGGAGAAGGGGCTTTCTCATTACAGACCATAACTGTTCGTTGGCCTGTATGCAACCTCGTATTCGATCGGAAACAGTTTCTCGATCAACTCGTTGTAACCTTCCGGTTACCTCTGCATTGAGGGTCAATGCATCGAACTCGCGTTGAAGCATCTCCAGGTGTTCCCTTAGATGCCTCGCCATTTTGAGGAACGAATCAATCTCTGATCCCTCCATCTCTCGTTAAAAAATCTGCAAGAACATTTTCATGAGATTTTATAATGACAATATCAAAATCATAATATTGACATTCAGCTTGCTATCTAAGTAATCTAGCCTTTTCGGGTTTAGATTCAATTTTGTTTTTCAAAAAGTCTTTAACGCTTGAGTTATCAATTTTTAAGGTGAATTTCTTAGATAGTAGAAATAAAGGCCATTTCTTAAACGCCTTTCTAACTGCGAAAAACTCCTTTTCGTTGATATGCCATCGGTTTGCCTCGCTATTTGAGAATAGCCCGCTGCAATATCTACATGGCATTTCTTCTTTGGGCGTTAGCTTCGTAAGAACCGCTGCCCACCAATAATCAGTGGCATCCGTGTATAGGACCAGCTCGTCCTCGTCATTCGGAATTACCAATTTGGGGAGTTGTTTGCAAACCTCCTTTAACTGTTTAATCCCTTCAAGGTGTTCTTTTTCCCATTTAAAATCGGCATCCTTTTTTAGTAGGGAACTAAACACCTTCCTGTAATGTGCCAGGTTATTTATGAACATCCCGGCGAAATTAACAACTCCTAGGAAACTTTGAAGTTGCTTCTTATCCTTGAGTGTGTCTGGAAATCCCTGTATTTTCTCTACAATGTGATTCTGTAGAATAATTCCAGACTCATCGATCTCTATTCCAAGGAACTCGATATTTCTTGTAGCAATTACTGCCTTCTTTTCTGAAAGCACTAATTCTTCCTTGCGGCAAACATCTGAGAAAATCTCCAAATGTTTTAGAAGATCCTTCATGTTTTTTGATGCGATGAGTATATCATCAATGTATACAAACATGAAGTTGAAATAATCTTTAAAAAGATTATCCATCTTTCTTTGATATATCTGAGGTGCATTTGCTAGACCCATCGGCATAACATTCCAGATATAGTGTCCTTGGGTGTAGAGAAGGCCGTGAATTTCTTGCTTCCTTCTTCCATCTTAATCTGGTAGAATCCAGATTTGCAATCAAACTTGGAGAACACTTTCGCATTCTTAATGCAATTTACCAAATGTTCTCTACTTGGGATATAATATCCATCAAACTCCAAGATGTTATTGATTCCTTTGTAATTAATCACCAATCTTGGTTTTCCCCTTTTTACCTCCTCATGGTTGCGAACTAAGAATCCTGGGCTGCTGTATGGAGAAACTCCTGCTTCAATTAACTTAAGGTCCATGTGTTCCTTAAGTATTTGTTTCATATCCTTTCGATCTTCTTGATTCATCAGGATAGGCTTATATGTGACAAACTCATTTTCTTTTCCGGTTTTCACCTTCAAAGATGCTTTGAGTTCATTTCTATCCCACCATTCTAGAGGATCTTCATTGAAATTCTTTTGAATTTTTCTTTTGATATCCTCTAGTGTAATTTGTTCTTCCACGGTGGTGTCTGGTTGTGCACTCGTGTATAGGCTAGCCTTGAGGAGTTCAATCATTTGTGATCTAATCCGTTCTTCCTTTCGTTCTCCTAGGCTCTCGTTTCGTAGTTGGAGAATTGCTTCTCCATACCTTCTTTGATCTTTCATCTTTGGGTGTCGAAGTTTCCCTTCATCACCACACTTGCTGCGAAAATTGATTGGCATTTTTCTGTGGAATGCCTCTCTTAATCGYTGGACTATAATCTTATGATCACACGGAGTTGTGAAAATAAGTCTTCTAGTCTCATTTTCTTGTGTAAATCTTTTTAATGTCTGTAGGAAATTATTTCCTAACAGAATATCCGCTCCCGTATCATGGAAATAGATTGGTGGAGTTTTAACTTTGTACCACGGGGTACCATTTGCTCCTCCCATCATCATTTCTGCTTGTTTGATCCCTCTTTTAAGGACTAGGACCCTTTTAGAGAAATCTCTTCCCGCTACTGGAGATAGTTCTTCTTCCATTTCTTTGGGGAAAACCTCTGGTTTAGCCGTGCAAATTCCTGCACCTGAATCAATGTAGGCTGCGAAGTATTCCGCACAATATCTTGAATATATCATTCCAACGGGAATGTATATGGAGAATGGGCTGGTGCTCATTTAATTCTGTATCTTTTTTCGCCCACCGTAAACTCCATTCCATCTCTTAATCTTTCCCAAGGTTTATGATTCTCGAGGAACTCTATCCCTAGAGTTAGTTTCTCTGGGGTTTTTCCTGCACTTCCTTCAATGATTGTTTCAATTTCTCCAATCTTGAGGACTCCTTGATATCTTCCCAGGGAAGGTTGTTGCAGGTGATACAATTCATCACAAGGGAAGATTTTATCCTTTTGAGTGATGTCGAATATTATTTCCACACTTCTCCATCCCTCTGGGCACTTCAGCTCTCCATTAGTCTTGAATACTTCTGGAGCTCGAGTGCTTTGGCTACTTCTTGGACCTTCCCATTGAGGTCCACTGATCATTCTGTCTTGCTGGAAAGACATTCTCCTTGGTTCGATCATGAGGCTCTTACTTTTATTAAGAACCGGCCGATCTTGAATTCTCATATCAATCTCTCTTATTGTTGGAGATTGCATGATTTCTGGTAAGACTGCCTTTGCTACGTCCTCAAAAATTCTTGGTATTTCTATGAACTCTTTTCTCAGGAATACTTCCGAATGATGAGTATTTGAGAGTGCATAGGAGATCTTGTACTTTATTGAGTAGGGTCTATTTCCCTCCGTCATCAGGTCTAGTCTTTTGAAATCTTGATGAAGGGTGAGAGCTCTACTGAAATCTCGATCTGCCAAATTATACGCAATCCTCAGGTAGACATTGAATGCCAGTTTTCCTGCGTATAAATTTCCGGTTATTGCTCCCAGACAAGAATCTTTGAGATTTGAGATTCTTTTATCGAAGAGAGCTAGATTTAATGGCGAATCAACTCCTTATTTAAAATTTGATTTTATGATTACTCTAATGGCTCCAATATGGATCCACGAAAGTGTATTTTCCATTTCTCTCCTAAGTGTGCTTTTAATCTCCTGGATTTCTCGGTAGGGGATTAGTTGCATCTCGATCTGGTTTCCCGTATATTCCGTTGGTATCGCGAATTCTCCCGTGGAAACTCTATGGATAATTTGGTGTTTTCGATTTCTTAAACCCAACTTATCCATCGCCTTTTCCATTGCCCCTATTGTAAATCCTTCATATATTTGGAGCTTTGGATCTTCCTTCATTATCCTCATAAGCGTCTTATGAGAAACTGTTGTATGTGAGAGGAATCCGGACATATCCTCTCTTACTACTTGTTGAAGAAATTCTTCTTCACTCTGATTCTGAATATGATTCACTTCCATCTTCGRAGTAAATTTCTTCTTCATAGATGCTTTCATCTGAGGGTATATCCTCAAATTGATACACCTGAACTAGATTTTGGTAATAGACAGATTCTTCGAACTCTTGAGTTGTTTCGAACTGTCTAACGCCTCTTTTTTGATTCTCAGGGCAATCTGTAGAAATATGCCCCTTGACTCCACACGTCCAACAGTTACAATCTTTAAAACTTTCATTAGCTCTGGTGTGAGCTCCCCTGAAAGTTCTTTTTGTTGGTGTTCTACTGGTACTTCCTTGGCTTGAGAACGATCCTCGGCTTCGACTTGGCCCCGTTCTTTGTCCTGACTTGTAGTTTCTGGCCTTTTGTTTTGAGCAGAACCTTCTCAGTTTCCATAGAAACCTTCTCTTGTTACTTCGAGCATAAGAATGACTTTTTTCTTTCTTCCGCTTATGTCTTTGTGGTTGACCTCCCACTACTGTTGGAATGTCATTCTCAGCACAACATAGAGGAACCGATTTGTTAATTCCTCTTAGTCTCTTGTAATTTTTGTGAAGTGCTGCCTGGTGGCACCACTATGCTAATTTGGTTTTTAGGAAAGACATTCTTCTAGCAACCGTATCCATGTCGGTTGCTGGCTTGTACTCTTGGATCAACATTTCTCTCCACGGACTTGGTATTTTTGCAAAGAAAAGTTGAGCCGCATCTCCATCATTCACCTTGGATTTCCATCGGTACTTGGTGAATAGTTGGATATATTCGTCCACGTGACAAATATCTCGTAGCTCGAGGCAATAGAGGGCTTGTCGATATTTTTTCTGTTTTTCCTCTTCCATTCCCTCGAAATATCCTGTGCCGATAAATTGGATTTTGAATAATTTAGCCATATTATCGACGATCCCTTTTAATGATTCTCCAGCTATAACTTCCCTCTTTATATCTGCTCCTATTAGATCCCATGCGATCTTTACGGATCCTTCAAGGCTCATTTCAAAGAGTAGAATGAACCCTTCCTTCTCTAGACCGAGAGTTCCAGCTGCAATTCGCATTGCAGATGCCCAATCGTCTATTAGTATCTCTCGATTCTTAAAATCTGGAACGTACAGATTTAACATTAGCTTATATGGATGTATGGGGTCAAGTTGAGACTTCCCGTATGGCGTGTTAAGAATATTGGGCCTTCGGGAACGTTGTCTGGTGCCTACTATGACTGTAGGATCTCCTTTTATGGTGAAATCCCCAACATGTGGCATTTGCGCGTCTTGTACTGGTTCGTGTGAAGCCGTACTTTCGCCATGATTATAACTTGTTGTTGGTGGAGCGCTTCTTGGTACTAAGGCCGGAGAATCTCCCGAGTTCATTTTTAGATCCACAATACCTAATCCGGTGAAGAATTCGATTAGGTCGCTTAAATCTTCCACGTTGATTCTTTCCATTACTTCTTGGGTTGTAATGGAATTCCCTTGATTATGGCCATCATCTTCTCTTCTTCCGTTGGTTGTCTTATAACCTCATTCGGTTTCCCCTTTCGGTGTAAAAGGGGTTCCGTTCCGAACGTTATACGTCGTCTTCCTCCGGATGCACTTGGTTTGACTTCAAGGCCCTTGACTCGTCTCTGAACATCGATTATGATTTCTCGTGTTTCTTTTTGATGTTCAATTACCTCCTTCATCTTCACCTGGATTTGGTGGTCGATGTCTTGTATCATCTTTTGGATTTCTCTAAGATTCTTAGAGGAATCGGATATCTCGCTGCAGTTGGATCTATTGATGGGATTCATGAGTTGTATCCCTATGGTACTTGAGGTCCGTCTTCAATATCTGATTTACCCAAAGGTAACTCAGATGATATGTCTTTTGTTTCTCGCATTATAGCAAGGTTTCCCTGTTGGCTCCTGCGAGTCTTTGTGCAACATATTGGTTATCCCAATATGCTACTTTCTCTTTGTGGTCTATCTCGTATATTTCCAATATTTGGAAATATTGACTGAAATGAATACATCTCGAACACTCGTTCGGATCCATTTTTAGAGATAAATCTCCTCACCAAAAGTTAATTACATAATTATAATAAATTTTTCCTTTAAGTTCTTAATAAACCTAGGCTCTGATACCATTTTCAGGGATCGATTTATCATGGTAATTTTCGTTGTATTTTATATTAAGTATTAATTTCAAAGGTACGAAGTATTCAGTACATAACCATTAAGTATAAGATACATTGTAAGTAAGTACTTGAATTCTGTACATTAAATTTTGACTTTTCTACGCAAGAGGACAAACCCATTAAATAAGGGTAAATTTGGGTTTTTGTAAGACAAGGGAGTTATCTTGAAAGTCAAATGTGTATTGGGGAGTGGAGAATAAAATTATTTGAGTGGGGAGTGGACCACAAAACAAAAGAAGCATTTGGGATTTTTCTTCAAATTCCCTTTTAAAAATTCGTCAATTTTGTGCGAATCGTCTCACTAATTTGACCCACATTTTTCGCAAAGGAAATAAACCGGCCGACTTTCTCGCTAATATCGGATGCCGGGATCAACGGAACATTGTTTATAATTCGGATAATCTATCAAAAATTTGTAAGAGCTTGTGTCGGATGGATGAACTTAACTACCCATCCTTTAGGTTAAAATGAGGATGTTGTCGGATCTTTTTTTGCTTTTCTAGATTTTAGAATCCTTTACGGGGTTTTGATATTTCTCCCCTCAAGATATATTGATGTATCCTTTAATTTCTACCCTTGTAAGCCTTGACGTTTAATACGCCGTTCTAATAAAATTCCACCCCTCGGGTGTTTCAAAAAAAAAAAAAAATACACCAGGTTTAAATCCCACATAGGAAATAAAACCAAATCTAAGAATTTCCTGCAATTAAAACACCAACTCATGTGGTTTCATGCCAGCCTTGAGTGAAAACCTAGCACCCAAATACGTCTTCAAATTTGGAACCGCCTCAATAGCTTTCACCATAGGCTCATCAACAGCATCAACAGCTTTCTGATCATCTTTCCTCTTTGTTGGGATCTCAATTTTTTCCTACATTAAGAAATTTTAAATAATCATTATTAAAGAAAAAATCAACCTGTTACTTTTCAAAATATAAAAATAAATAATAAGAACCAACCTCTTTCTCTGCCTCAAAGAATTCACTTTCGCCCTTAGTTTTCTTCTTCTCAACTACCTTGGTGAAATACTTGTCATCAAACTTGTCCACATCTACGCCAGAAATGTCAACCTTTGTTGACGTCTCGATAACGAAAACCTGGTTCACACGCCTTAGAGGTACACCGTTAATCTTATAAGGATCTGTAGCACCAATGATGAAAAATAAATTAACATGTCGATTAAGAAAATTAGCTCGTTCAGTACACTAATTACATACACATACCAAACATACAAGTTTCAATCAATAAAATTGTCAATATATATAAAAAAAAGAAATAAAAAATATACGAAGTATTTTTCTTGATTTGCCCCCGTATTTAATCAAGCATGCTAGTTACAAAATCAATATTAAATAGTGGTTTTCGTGTTAGCAAAGTAAGATTAGGTAAATACCAAAAAGTAATATCAAAAAATGTTTTTCTCATGGCAAGTCCCAAGAGGTAATTGCAGTAACCTGCTCCCCAAGGCGATACCCAAGGCGATAGGATATGAGAAGGCTCCTTCTGGGAAATTTTGGCATGGACCTGGACAAACTAAACCGAACCAAAACTTTTGCCGACCAAAATCATAATTCAAAAATCAAAGTTATAAACACTTAACACAAAATAAGTGGATTAAAAAAAATTATAAGGTTATAAGTGTACTTTTGATTTTCCATTTGTTAGCTTGGAGGGCAGAAATAATAACGTACATTAAATCTAATTCTAGGATTAAGAATATTAATGAAGAAAAATGAAATGTAGAAAAACATTGTTATTAAGAGACAACTTTGTACTACAGTTATCATGTCAAAACATGAGCTATGTTGTTCATGCACTCAAATTCTATGAACTTAGAGAACTTAGCACAGAAAGTGTAGTGTCGTGTGCTTCAAGGGAAAATTTATTTTAATATCTATTAACTAACATTTTCCAGTTCCGAGATCCTGTCCAATTTGAGCTCACGTGCATGTTGAAAGAAACAAAGTGATTTAACATTTGAATTGGAAAAAGACAAGGGTACAAATATAAATCTCAATTAAAGAGAACTTGGGTCAAAATTGAGCTTCATGTTGATAAAAAATACAACAAAACAGACATCATAAAAATTGTCCAAAATAATGAGAAAACGTACAACAAGAGAGAATTTTCAAAATAAAACCACATTAAAAATTCGAATAAAATCTATCAGAACTCCACAATTATCTATACACAATCAAATAAATAACTATATACGCAGGACCAAAATATATATGCAATAAAATCAAAAAAAAAACATAATCTATAATATATACAGAATCTAACAATAGCGGGTGTTCTATGCTATTTATGTAAACTTTTTTAATTTAGATTTTTAATACTTTTTTTATGGAGTATATATCTCAATTGATATTATCAGATAATGGTTGGTTAATAATTTTTGAAATTTATTTGCAATCACATAAAATGGATTTTGGTGTTTTTCTGAATAGAAGATCTAACCTCATCTGTGTTTATTGATGCTCAGGACCAAAACATACCCCATTACAAGATCAGTTCATTTTCTACCATCATATTGACAATCAATACATCTTATTATTCTTCAACAAAAGAAATTAGGATAAAGATATTTTCCTATGGAATCAAAAGACCATAACCAATAATAAACAAAAAATCAAATAATTATTTTAACAAATTCTAATTTTCCATAGTGATATACAACCAAATCTAATCATGTGAAAAAACAAATGCAAAATAATAACACACTGATCGAAATAATTAGAATCGTGATGAAAGATTTAAAGAAAATTAAGTAGAAAGAATTTAGAGAAATATTTTAGAGAAATTTATTCTTGGGAATTATTCAATGCAAAGAAACCAACGCTAATAGAAATATTTCATTTTCTATTAGATTTTATAACCAGTATTCTTTTAAATATGTGAGTTTCAACTTGATAACTAATAATTTTTTAATTGTATCAACTAGCTAGATTCTATACTGTGATTAGAATCGTTAATAATAATCAACATCAAATAATATCTTAACTGTTCAATAGATTGGAAAAGCATTTCAGAAACCACAAGGATGGATATCTACCTTCCCTTGATCAATAAGTTCTTAAAATGCCCACAGCTGCTCAATCACGGGCACACTTGACCTCCATTTGGAAGGATCATATACATATCCTCCAAATAGTGCAACATAACGATCTGGCCTGATACGTGTCAAGTAGATACTTGTTTGACGAAATGTACGGATAAATGTAAAGAGTCCAACATGTCATTTTTGCTTCGAGATGTTAACAAATGAACAAGTTAATGTTTTGTTAATTATTATTGCTACATCATGTACGCATCAGGAGCTTCCAGCCAAGGGAAAAGTTTATAAGACCCAACCAGTTGGAAATTTGGAGTTTAAAATTGTTTCCAAACTTAAATGAAGTCCAAGTGAGGAAATGGAAATCGCACTGATGTAAGAAAATAACTCAGTTTTTTCCTTTTAATGTATTCACTAACCAGTGATAAATTTTGGATTCATTGTGAAAGTGTGATAATTTTACAAGCATTCTGAAGATCTTGAGATTCAATAAATATATTATCTACACACAGCCATCTCCTTGTAGATAAAGAGTACCTTAATTAAATAACCAAAAAAAAGGAAATAGAAACAAAGACCTCATTTTAAGTAATTAGTACACTGGCTCAATTAAAGACTTATATTTGTGGTTGTTCCTCCAAAGGAGCATTGTAAAATAAATAACCTCGCTTTTTGGACAAAGAATAATAGTCATCCAATATTCCTTCTCAAACAACGGAATTGGACTCACCATATTGACAGAGCATCCACAATAACTTCTGCGTTCTTCAAGTATCCAGCGAATAGGATTAGAGCCGTAAAATACCATATCTCTAAGCTGACACCATGTATAGAAAATGACTTAAATAATAGTATAACTTATTTCAGCATCGGATCAAATAAAAATTAAATTAAAACAATTGACTGACCATAGAATCACCGCTGATGCAACAGATAGCTTCACAAATCCCCACAGATTCTCAAATGCCTTCCAAGAAAACCCGGTCCAGGCTTTACCACACGCGCTGCTAAATACGTAAATCATCTGCACCACCACGAAGAGCCACCACAATGCATTGAGCACGATCGTGCCCCCGGCAATACCCCAACGGAGTTTCATCATGAGTAGCCAGCTGAACAAAAGATGCAAAGCCAAGGCCGCCGCAGAAATCCAGGCCATGGCCATCATCCTGCTCCGAGCTTGCAAGAACATGGCGATGGGATAGTTGATCGCGCAGTACAGCTGAGGGATCATCCACATCGTGAACCTCCCAGTGAGTCAAGAAATATCGGCCGACTGCCCGAGCAGCAGCAACACTGGCTCCGCGAATATGTACATAAACATTAGTAAAAAGGTAGATGTTGAGAAAAGAATAACCCAAGATCTGATCGCGTAGTATAGCTGAGGGATCATCCACATCGTAAACCTCCCAGTGAGTCGAGAAATATCGGCCGACTGCCCGAGCAGCATCAACACTCTCCGTGAATATGTACATAAACATTAGTAAAGAGGTAGATGTTGAGAGAAGAATAACCCAAGATCTCTACATGTACAGGCCCAACATTTCCATCTGCCCAGCACCGTACGCCTGCATGTGTTTCAAGTGTGCTGCCCATTCCCATCTGTGTTCAGTCACAACAAATTCAGGAATCAAATACGAACAAAGAAAGAAATGTTGCACGCAATTCAGCCTAACTACGACACCATACCATGATGCCGAGGGATAAACTGCCAATGATTGAGTTCTGGATGGAGAAGGCGGCGAGGTCCAGAGTTCCCACATGGCCGGAAAAGGTTTGGGTGATGGTGCAGAGCGAGTACTGGAAAATGCAGGTCAAGATGGCGGGCCCCGCTAAGTACCAGAGCTTGCTCGACACGTTCTTGAAGGCCGAAACGAAGCCTGCGACGCTGATGACCGGGAGAATGTCTTCGTCGCCGATGAAGAAAGATGAGACAAAGAAATGGCTTGATAATAAGTGGTTCAAAAACGTCCCATCTAAATCTAAGCGCATTAACAAATTGGAGAATACACCTCAAACAACAAAATTTATTATTATTTTTTTAGAAGAAGATTAAAATTGATAGTGATTTTCGAAAGGCACAAACGGGTAAAACTGATCACCATTTGACCACAGTTCACTAGAAAATCATGAAAAAGGTAAACCAAATCAATCACAAAAAAGGTAAACCAAACCTATCGGCGGCGGAGATCTTTCTGACAAGGGCGCGGATGGCGTGAGATCTGTAGGCGGACTGAATCTTAATGGCGGCGGAGGATTCTCGAGGTTGGGGGAGGGGAACAGTTGTCGAGATGGTTTCCGGTAGTGGCGATTTGATGGGGATTTCGGTGACTTTGGATGCGGGTGGCGGCATAGCTGAGGGATTCGGGGAGGGCAAAGTAGGAGCGGCCGAGGAGCTCAAGCCAGGGGCGGCACTGGGAGAGGCCGTGGCGAATGGTGGAGGTGAGGCGGGAGATTATTGGAGCAGGCCCAGGGTTTTGGATTTTGGTACAGACAGAGCAAGACTATCTCCAAGTAGCCCGTATAGGGAGTCAAATTAATAATATTTGCTCCAACAGTCTTCTTATAGGGACTCCTCAAATTTAGGAGCTCCCTGCATTTTTTTTAAGACTATCTCCAAATACATTAATATAGCTCCAATAGGCTCCCTACAAGAACTCCCTAAAATAAGGAACTCCCTACTTTATTACTTGAGTTCTCTAAATGTAGGGAGCAACTTTGGCTCCGTATTTTTTTTTTTACCTTTATTTAAATGGGCTCCCTATTACTTTATTATGTATATGATAAAATGCTTATAAATAGGGAGCCTGTTGGAGTAAAACTAGAATAGGGTGTCCCTAAAATAGGGAGCTGGCACAAGTAGAGAGTCTGATAAAGTAAAATGGGATAGGGAGTTTGAAATAATAGAGATAAATTAGTTTGGGGACTGAGATTTAGGGAGCTTGATACCTATCAAGCTCCCTAAATCTCAGTCCCTAAACTAATTTATCTCTATTATTTCACACTCCCTATCACATTTTACTTTATCAGACTCCCTACTTGTGTCAGCTCCCTATTTTAAAATGGAGAGCTGACATACTGCCTATCAAGCTCCATAAATCTCACTCCCTAAACTAATTTATCTCTATTATTTCAGACTCCCTATCCCATTTTACTTTATCAGACTCCCTTCTTGTGTCAGCTCCCTATTTTAGGGACTCCCTATTCTAGTTTTACTCCAACAGGCTCCCTATTTATAAGCATTTTATCATATACATAATAAAGTAATAGGGAGCCCATTTAAATAAAGGTATAAAAAAAAATAATAGGGAGCCAAAGTTGCTCCCTATATTTAGAGAGCTCAAGTAATAAAGTAGGGAGCTCCCTATTTTAAGGAGTTCTTGTAAGGAGCCTGTTGGAGTTATATTAATGTATTTGTCTCCCTAAAATAGTCAAGGAGCCATTATAGGGAGGCTGTTGGAGATAGTCTAAGCTCCCTAAATGTAGAGAGCCAAACATGGCTCCCTATTATTATTATTATTATTATTATTTTTTAAATAGGCTCCCTATAAATGTATGATAAAAAGTTTATTAATAGGGAGTCTGTTGGAGTAAAATTAGAATAGGGAGTTTCTAAAGTAGGGAGCTGACATAAGTAGGGAGTCTGATAAAGTAAAATGTGATAGAGAGTCTGAAATAATTGAGATAATTATTTTTGGAGTGAGATTTAGAGAGAGTGATAAACAGTCTGTTGGAGTTAGTCTAATAACTTAAGTCGTGAAAATATTTCATTTACCCGGTAGAAATTGTGAAAATATTTTAAATTGGTAAAGATTTTTGAGATTGGTATTATTAAAAATACCGTTTTGGAATTTTTTTTTTTAAAGACATTCAAGCACGATTTTTTAATACCGTTCTAAATTGACTAACATTTCAGAACGGTATTGAAATTACTGTTCTAGAAAGTCTTTTACAAAAAAATATTACAATCCAGAACGGTGTGTTATAAAAACCGTTCTAGATTATAATTTGTTTCATTTTTAAATAGACTTTCCAGAACGGTAATTTCAATACCGTTTTGTAATGTTCGTCAATCTAAAACGGTAATTATAATACCGTTCAAAAAAGTATACTTTCCATAACAGTATTTTAATACCGTTTTGGATTGACGCCATTCCAGAACAGTATTATAATTACCGTTTTAAAAAGTATACTTTCCAGTACGGTATTGTAAAACCGTTCTGCAAAGTCGTCATTCCAGAACGGTATTTTAAAATACCATTTTAGAAAGTGCTATCCAAAACAGTTTTAAAAATATCCTTTTGGATTGACTTTTTTGTTTATTCTAATATACAGTTTCTGCACTAGTGTTTACAAGCGAGTCAGGGATAGTACATTAGAGAGCTTTTCAAGCGAGTTAATATGCTATCATCTAAGTTGGTTTCCACTCCAATGATTGCTACCAATAACCTGTCCAGATTTAAGGGGAGCAGCATAGGCATAAATCCTACTCTTTATAGAAGTCTGGTCAGAGGTCTACAATATGTCACCTTTACGAGACCTGAGATTTCTTCAGTGTGAACAAGGTTAGTCAGTTCATGGATAATCCTTTAAACACGAGCTGGAGAGCACTAAAATGAATTCTGAGATACTTGGCAGGCACCATTGATCATAGACTAAGAATAACGAGAGCTCCAAATTTCAATTTGACAGCTTTTTCTAACTCTAATTGGGCTGCCGACCTTTAGGATAGGAAGTCTATCAGTGGTTCCTATGTATATCTTGGAGATAGTCTTGTCTCATGGAGTTCAAAAAAGCAGGGCTTTGTGTCAAGGTCGAGAACTGAGGCAGAGTACAGGAGTTTAGCAAACACCAATGCAGAAATGACATGGATAGGATATCTGCTCAAGGAATTGAAAGTTGGATCAGTTCGCACGCCTACCATTTGGGTGGATATTTTAGCACGATTGCTCTGGCCTCAAATCTAGTTCTACATGCAAGAACTAAGAACATTGAACTTGATCTTCACTTTGTTAGAAATAAGATTCTTTCACAACAACTGACAGTGCAACATGTTCCTTCTTCAAAACAGATAGCTAATATTTTAACAAAACCTTGAAGCGACTAATTCTTCACCAAGATAAGAGATAGATTGACAATCATACCCAAGAGCTCGTTCGAATTGAGGGGCCATGTTAAACGACAGTATATGTCACAACGACCTGATGGATTCAGGTCGCATGATCACGGACCTACTTCGTGACCTGAGAACCTCAAGTCACATGAGTGGTGACCTAATAGGTTCAGGTCGAGTGAGTGCCGACCCAACAGATTTCAGCACAGGTCTGTATGGAGCCTACGCCACCTCAACTAATGTCAGTCCTAGATCAGTACAATTCTATCTGCTATAACTGTCAAACTGTACTGTAGCATTATTAGCCACACGATCATAGCTAATCGTTGTTAGATGTAATGTAGCATTTCTGACCACAGGATTTAGGGCAGCCTTAGTCTGTTATGTTGCTATAAATAGCCGTGCAATTCTTTGATGTCATGTATAAAAAAGATTACTGAAATTATATAGTACATTCTCCTAAGCTCGCCTTCACTTATATTAAACTTATAGTAGCTCGCCTTTGATTGTATAAACTCGCCATGAGCTCGCTACTTTTCTTTCAGGGACCTAAAGAGAAAGTTGCTTCATGAGATATATTACAGCTATATAAATACTTACCGGAAAAACTCTGAATTCCAAATTCGCTACAAACACTAGATGCTGAAGTTGAATTAAATCAAAATACTGAGGTATAATTAATAATTAGTCGCAACTCTTGATGAATGCAAATTTGCTGCTAGTTCGGGGACTATTCTTAAGGATAGTCACATTGTAATTAAAGGTCGCTCGTACAAGATTATGCTTAATTTTTTCTTGGGATAAAATTTCTTTGCCTCCTGAAGTATCACGAGATTTTGACTTTACCTCCTAAATTATTTGTTTTATTAAGTCGCATCCTGAAATTTGCGTTTTCTTGAGTTTGCCTCCTGAAGTACAATTCAGGCCAAAAAGTTTTCGGACGCCGAACACGCGAGGGCACGAGCGTCTTTTTGGTAATACCTCTTTTCAGATTTTTTTTTTGCCTCATCAACTATCTCATTTTTTTTTACTTTGTCTCATAGAGTATTTTTCTATCAAGTTGCCTTATCAAGTACGAGTTTATTTTAAAATTGTCTTCTCATAACATATTTTGGACCAAAAAATAAAAATAAAAGTCAAATACCGATGGAATTTACCTAATGAATAATACTCTAGGTAAATAATAATAATAATAGATATTACTAATATTTTTAAAATATAAATAATATAAATTTTAATACATATAACATAATTATAATACGCTTTTAAATAATACTACTACTACTAATAATAATATATGATTATAATATAATAATTTATGAATATAATTTATAAATTTAACTAATATATTAAATAAATATATAATACGATCTTTTTACAATAACAATAACAATTTTCGTAAAATTTTCTAGTTTCTTATTTTTTGTTGAAATAAATTATTACTTGTAATGTATATATTTTAATTTAAAAGACATATAATGTAATTATAAAACACTTTCAAATAATAATAATTATAATCTGATACAAGTAATATTATATTATAATATAATACACTTTCAAATATAATATATTGTATATGTTGAAATAATATTACGTGTATTATATTATTATATATTATAATTTGAAAGTGTATTATAATTATTTTATATATATATATATATATATATATATATATATATATTATTACAAGTAATATTATATATCAACAAATAAATAAGAAATGAAAAAAAGGTTACAAGATTTGTTATTGTTATTGCGAAAATAGTCATATTATATATTTATATTTATTAAATATATTAGTTAAGTTATAAATTATATCCATGAATTATATAAATTATTGTTGTTGTTATTATTATTATTATTAGTAGTAGTAGTAGTAGTAGTAGTAGTATTAGTAGTAGTAGAATTTAAAAGTGTATTATAATTATGTTATATGTATTAAAAATTAAATTATTTATATTTAAGAAATATTAGTAACATATTATTATTATTATTATTATTTTACCTAGGGTATCGTTCATTAGGTAAATTCCATTGGTATTTGACTTTTATTTCTGTTTTTTGGCCCAAGGAGACAGTTTTAAAATAAACTCGTACTTGAGAAGGTAACTTGATAGAAAAATACTTTAGGAGGCAACGTAAAAAAACAAACAAAAAAAAAGATATAGTTGAGGAGGCAAAAAAAAATTTGAAAATAGGTATTACTAAAAAGACGCTCGTGCCCTCGCGTGTAAGTCACTTGAACGGCATCCAACAACTTTTTGGCCTGAATTGTACTTCAGGAGGCAAACTCAAAAAAATGCAAAATTCAGAAGGCAACTTAATAAAAAAATAATAATTTAGGAGTTAAAATTAATATTTTGTGATATTTGAGGAGGCAAAAAAAAATTACCCCTTTTTTATTTTTTCTGTAAATTTACTAGAATTTGGAGAGTATGTGAGCATTTGCAAATCTTAACAATGTATGTGCCACGTAGAAGTTGTTAATGTCACTATATATCACTATTAATTTTTTTTTTCATTTTTGTATAAATCTCATATTAGATCTTCTTTAGTAGTACATTATCTCTTATCGAATCTTGGATCTTATTTGAATTAGCATTGGTATAAAAATGTTACATATACATATTTTTATTACTTTTTATGAAGATAAATGGATAAATGTTGGATGGGCGCAAAGAGATTTTTTGAAGAACATTCACAATAAAAAAAAAGCAGTTTTTCGAGGGATTTTTCCCTCGATTTTGAGATGAAATCCCTCCGTTTTGGGCGAAACCGAGGGAAAAATCGAGGGAATCATTCCCTCGGGAAAACCCTCCTCGGTAAAAATTATCCGAGGGGAAATTTCCCTCGTAAAGTTAAACCGAGGGTCTCAACCCTCGGAAAAATCCACCGTACAACCCTCGAAAAAATCGAGAGAAAACCTAGGAAAAATTTCCCTCGGAAAACCGAGGACTGTATATTCCCTCGGAAAACTGAGGGCAAACTATGCCCTCGGTTTTTTGATTTTCCGAGGGATTTTCCCCTCGGTTTTTATTTGTTTTTTAAATCATTTTTAAAATTCAATTTTAATTTTAATTCCTATTCAATTATTAAAATTTCCCAAAAATTTAAAAAAAAATCATTAATGAAAAGACAAATAAATAAACCAATTATTATAAAAATATTTGCAATTTTAGAATTATTACATGCGTTCGACACAATAACAAAGTTTATATAAAAATCAGACTGTCCTATGGATGGGAAGGGGGGTACTGCTGAAAACGAGCATACAGGCCAGCCATCTAGGCATTCACCTATGCCTGAAATGCCTCCTGCTCCAGGCACTTCTCCTCAAGCTGCTCCACACGTCGTCGCTCAGACTCGGCGTATTGCTGCTGGATCGCCTCGAGCTCCACCCTCTGCGCCTCCTGAGCTCGTCTTGTGACCTACAACTACTCCCTCTGAGCTTGGGTCTGCGCCTCGAGCTCTCTGACGTGGGTCTTATCAACCTGGGATGAGGTGGAAGAAGAGAGGCCTGTGAAAAAACCCTTCGCAGCTGCCACTACCTTCCCATACGAGCCCATGCCTTAATGTCATCCCTTGCTCGACCCGACATGTCGAAGAAAACTTGGTCAGGATCAACCTCGATACTCGCATACTGGGAAGACGCACATTCATTTTCCTTCTCCAACTCTCGCTCGTACTCCTCCTGATATACAACTTGTTATTAAAATTCTACATTACAACCAAAGAATAAGTTAAAAATAAGAAAGAGACTCACATTAATACTACTAGATCTCATATCGATCCACGCGCCATCTTTCTTTTGGTGCGTACTTACAAAAAGATCGTACACCTTATCCGGCTCACCCGTCTCCCACTCCTATATCCAAATAGAATTTTTCAAATAATTAACATTAAAATTAAACAAATAAATATTATATTATTATATTTTAAAATTACTTACGATATCCAGAGCATAAACAATATTAGATCTAGCTCCCCCCGTGTGTTTCGACATCCTAGTACCCGGCCCAGCAGGCTCGCTCCTCCTGTTTTGGCTGCACTGCTCGGGTTTGGCCTTGTTCTCGGGCTTATCCCACTCGACCTTCCAAGCCCTAGTTGAGATTCATGATATATAAGATGGTATAAATTATATGTTATAAATAAAAAATTCTAATTTAATAAGAAAACATATAACATAATCATTTACCTATAGACCTCCTCGAGGAGGCATGGTGGCCTCTGACCACCATGGGCGGCAATATACTGCTTATACTCGTTCAGCTGCCTCCCGTACTTCTCCCCGATCATCCGATAAGATATATCCTGTATCCGTTGATCAATATACTCCTCCGAGTCCCAATAACAAACCTCTTGCAAAATAAAATAATAATTACAATTCAATTGATATATATGATTGTGTAGTTACGGTAAATATTAACAAATTTGGACATAAAATAATAATTACCTTAAATATCTCCCACCAGAACTCCTTAGTCTCCTTAGGGACCTCCTTATAACACCACCCGGCGGGATGGAGTTCCTTCTCGGAAATCTCCTGGAGTATAGTGGTCACCTTGGCCTGTTTGATGTGTAACCTGTATTCAATTGTATTTTTTTTGTTACGAATATAATTTAATCATAATTATAATTACAATTTTAAAATCATTGATTTACTTACTTCTTCCCTGCAATATAAACAAGCACTCCACCCCTCTGCGGTGGGACCAACTGCCGTCGTGATGTACCCGCGTCAGGCGGGGTCTGTGATTGTGTATGCGACGTCGGTGTCGGGGTCTGCATTAGTGTATGATAAGGTGTCTGCGCGGAATGATCAGTACTGAGACCCATATAGTCGATGTCGAAATCAGCTAAACGATTAGCCGACCCCATATCTGATCGACCCACGCTACCGGAAACTCAATGCAACAGCATCTGATAAAATTATTAGATAATAATAAGAGCATTTTACAAAATACCAGTATATAACATATACCAAACGTATTAATAAATGCAAATTATTAAAAAATAGTTATAAAAAAAAGTGTGTTTTACAATAAGAATAAATTACATATATTTCAACCAAACTAATCACTTTCACTATTAAAGGTATCACCAAACTCATCTTCATCCGTATCTTGATCGTTAAGTTACTTTTTTTCTATTTGGATTTAATAACTTTCTCTTTGATGTTGTTATGTACTTTAGTTTTGTTAATTTAGTCGTTTTCCTTTTACCGTTTTTCCTAGTTGGTAATTTATGTTAATTTGGTTGAGTAGTTTAGTTGTTATTATTCGTTAGATTAGTTGTTCGTTTTTACCGTTCGATGCTTAATGCTTATTTGCTTGCGTTAATATTATGGAGTTGATCATGATGATGTTTATGCTTGGTGGCTAAGTTTATAATGATCATGATGATATTCATGCTTTGCGTTGGTATTATGATTTGATCATGATTATATTTATTGGCTAAGTTTATCGGTCTAGTGTGCCTATGGTCGTTTAGAACCATCGGGATTGACAACCCCGATCGTGGAGACGATTCCGGTGCACTAGACCCTCGCTTTTTATTAATCGTTTTTAAAAGACTTTTTATTTTATTGCTCGTAGATGTTAGAACACCTCAAACTTTATTTGATCGAGTGTTTAGTATAGTTTAGTTTTTATTTTCCGTTTCTACGCACGTAAAATCGAACACCGGAATATTTTCCGATTAGTCTTCCTTGTGATTCGACTCGAGTCAACTTATCGCCTACAACAGCTCCGTTCTCTTGCGGACGAGCTTTTCATTATTTTTAAACGCGAAAAAGTTTGATTCAATGCACAATAGTATACTTGTGCAGCTTGGGAAGCAAGTACAAAGGTTCATATAGACTGAACCTACGCTTATGATAGATATCGACAATCTTATAATTTGGATGGACATTTGTGCCTGCAGTTGTTGGATCAAACCATTCGCAATTGAACAATAGTGTGTTTTTCTCCGTTCGGCCGGTGTATTCGAGCTGCACAATTTCTATRAGACGACCGTAATAATCATATTCRGTTRYCCCATAAGTTGACCCTTTAATACATACTCCACTGCTCGATGTTGCTTTGTTAGATCCGTGTCCAATGTGTAAAATCTATAACTATTTATCTTACATCTGGTACACATTTTCACACATCTTGATGGACCCTCAGCTAGACTCTTAATGTTCTCGTCGATCACATTGTCCGAATGATCTCTAGCCTATGACATTGACAAATTATTTTTAATTTTGGAAATATATTATATAAATAGATACCATAATTATATGATATGCATCTCGATATCGAACGTCTTACGTAATGTTTGAACCAATTGGCAAATTCATTTTCCAAAGTCTCGTTATTCCTATCATCATTAATGTTTGGTTGGAGACGTTGGATGCTCTTCGTGTAAATACTACATATAATATTGCACAATTGAGGAAAAAAGTATTAGTACATTTATATATATGTATAGATTGACATTATAAATTGGAATGAATATTCATACCTAACATATTCTTCGACCTCCTCATAATTTAGTAACACGTATATCCTAGCGGTGTTGTATTCTGTTTTGCTTAGAAATCTTTTTCCCTTTGTACCAAAAGTCTCTCCACATTTCTTAAACACCTAGGGAATTCCATCACCGTCATCCACACAATTCTGACCATCGTCATTTCTAGGAACATTTGTTCTTTTAGTTGAAACGTGATCTTTAAAATAGTACGAACTAAAATTTGATGCCTCATCGACCAGATATGCATTTGCTATCGACCCTTCAACACTCGCCTTATTTTTCACGTTGTTATTTAGTTCGCGAAGATACCTCTAGAACGGGTACATCCATTTATACTGTACTGGGCTAGCAATTCTCGCTTCATACGCAAGATGAACGGGCAGATGCTCCATCGAGTCAAATAAACTTGGAGGGAAGATCATTCTAGTTGACACAATATTAACAGAATGTCACGTTTAAGTTGACTCATATCTTCGGTACGAATGATTGTTGATATGAGATCCTTGAAAAACAAACTCAATTCGAGTAGAGCCTTCCACACTTTCGGAGGAAGCAGTTCACGAAAGGCTATTGGTATCAACCTCTGCATGAATACATGACAATCATGACTCTTCATCCCGATCAAACGAGATTCCTTCTTGTCGACGCAACGCCCCAAATTTGATGCGTACCCATCTGGAAATCGAAGATATTGACCCAATCTCAAACGGGAGCTTTCGACAGCTTATCAAGTGTGTAACAGGATTTAGGACACTTTCCTGACCCATCTGGAGCCAACTCTGAGCAATTACAATACTCATTCAACTCTTCCCTAGATTTATGCGTGTCCTTGGTCTTCCATTTAACATTCATCACCGTATTGAAAACATTGTCAAACATATTTTTTTTCGATGTGCATAACATCTAAATTGTGATGAATTAGATTTGTCCTCCAATATGGATGATCCCATAAAATGTTTCGTTTTCTCCAACCAGACGTTTAGGATATTTGTGCGTTAACGAGTGCTGCATCCAGTTCAGTGACTTTCAAAAGCCCCAATCTTTCTATTTCTGCCAAAACTTCTATCCCTGAGCGCACTTCCGATGGTGGAGTCTCGACAAATCTTCTTTTTCGAAATCATAATTTATCTTTTCGAAAACGGTGATCATGCTCAAGGAATTTTTGGTGATTATCAAACCACGGTTGCTTCCCACTGCACTTAAGAGTGAAGGCGTCTTATTATTCCATACAGTAAGGACAACCTTTTTGACCGGCCGTACTCCATCCGAACAACATAGAATACGCATGGAAATCGCTAATTGTCCACATAAGGGATGCTCGCAATTGGAAATTTTGTTTCTTAGATATATCGTACGAGGGAGCCCCAACCGTCCACAACTAATTTAATTCGGCGATTAGAGGTTGCAAAAACACATCAAGTTTGTCTTTTGGATTCTTTGGCCCTGGTACAAGAACGCTCAGGAACATGAGATTTTCTTTCATGCACATCCAAGGAGGCAAGTTGTAGGGTGTGACTATGACGGGCCACGATGAGTATTATGCTCCAAAACTTCCAAATGGTTGAAAACCATCTGTACAAAGACCCAATCTCACATTTCGACTTTCAGCCGCAAAGCTTGTATTAGTCTCGTTGAGATGTTTCCAAGCTTCTAAGTCGGATGGGTGGCGCATAACATTGTCTTCAATCACGTGTTTAGCATGCCATCTCATATCTTTCACTGTGGTATTAGATGCGTACAACCTCTGTAGACGAGGATTTAATGGAAAATAGCCTTCTGTCATTTTGTTTTTCCGTGAGGAACATGTTTAAACCGAGGTTCATTGCAGAATTTGTGACTCAAACTTTTGTGCACCCCGTTTTAATAAATAATTTAAAAGCACGTCAGTTTGCTCGCAAGTGTACGAGGTAACTGTAGGGTGATGAGTTTGACTCGAATCGTATCCGTCACTGTTTCGCCCAAAACAGTCATGGTCATCCTTCCTTTGTGAACATCAATTAGCGTATGGGAAGTAGACATAAACGGGCGTCCCAGTAAGATGGTATGCTCAGTACCTTCAGTCGGTACCTCGCCGATGTCCATAACCACAAAATCAACTGGAATTACGAGCTCTCCAACTTGCACTAAAACATCTTCGACTACCCCCAAGGGTCGTCGGGTCGAGCGATCGGCTAATTGTAGGCGCATGGTTGTTGGCTTAAGTGGTCCAAGATCAAATGCTTGATAAAGTGAGTATGGCAGTAAATTTATCCCTGCTCCAAGATCTAACATTCCTATCGCTTTTTGTCCATTGGCCAACGAAATAGTGATGCAAAAACTTCCAGGATCGCGTTCCTTGGGTGGCAATGGCTTCTTAAAAATCGCGCTAACCTCCTTTGGTAATGGAACGTATTGATTCGTCGCCAAACGTCTCTCTCTTGAAGCAAGCTCCTTAAAGAATTTTACGTAGGCGGGCATTGTTTTTATTACTTCCAAAAGTGGTAGGTTGATGTTGACATTCTTCAAGAGGTTGTATAGCTCCATGAACCTCTTGTTCTCTTTCGCCGGGCGCAACCGGCTCGGAAAAGGAACAACATCCTTAATTTGCGTCGTCGATTGCTTCGGCAGTGATGCTTCGTCTTTGCCAAGGGTGTTGCTCGGAATTGTCCCTTGAATGGAACCAGGCACGTATCTATTGGTGGATTTGTGTATCTTGTCCACTGGTTTAGGAACAAGCTCCTCATCTTGGTTCTCTATGCCATTGTCGATCTTCTTCCCGCTGCGAAGGACGTGAACTGCCGACGCTTGCTCCGGCTGGCTTGGTAGCTTGTCTTTCTCCTTATTTGATCTAGCAATATCAGTTGCCATTTGTCCCATAGTCCTTTCCATTCTATCCATGTTTTTAGCTAGGTCATGCACAATGCCGGAAAGTTGGTCTATTCCGCTCACCTTCTTTGAAAGTTCGTCTATCTTTGCATTCACCTTCGTAAGACCTTCTCTATTACTAATCGTCTCAGCCACTTGATTCTGCTGCCAAACCAGCAGCTGGTCATTTGGTTGAGTAGCACTCGACGCCTGCCCTTGCGTATGAAAATTATTTTGTTGTGGCGGCACTGGTGGTGCTTGAGCATACTGTGGTGGTGGGTATTGTGGGTCAGGTGGCATATGATTTGGATTGCCCGGACCCCACTTGAAAAGAGGGTTATCACGTTGTGGTGTGTACTTCTTTTGATTCGAATAATTCTGGATCGCGTTAACATCCTCATGTTGCTCAATGTTGTTTGGGCACACATCCGCCGAATGCTGGGGAGATCCGCACTGGTTTGCCATCATTTGTGCATTGGCCTTGCTAGCTCGCTCAGCTTTCCAAGCAGCTAATTTCTCGTCAAAAATCTCCTCACATTTCGCTTTCACTAACTTGCCGTCATCTAAATCAGGATCAGGGATGGAAACTTCGTTAACTCTCATTTTACGAGGTCGAGAGTTGGTTTGTCTGGACTTTTCGCTCTGCTTCTCCAACACTTGTCTTGCCTCGTGTGCTGTCAAATCTCCAAAATCTCCTCCCGCTGCTATCTCTACCTCTCGTTTCCCATGGTCCAATAAACCATCGAAATAGAAACTGGTTAGTCATCTCCGGAGAATAGTTGTGATGGGGGCACGCTTGCAAAAGTGTCTTGTAGCGCTCCCATGTTTCATGAAATAGCTCTCCATCCAACTGTTCGAAAGTAGCAATTTGCCTCCGAAGATGGCCCGTTGTTTGGGCCGAATAGTATTGATTTAGAAATTTCTCGCTGATCATATCCCAGTCAGTCAACGAACCAGGCTCTAAGGACAGTAGCCATGACTTCGCCTTGTCCTTCAAGCTGTACGGAAAACAAATCATTTGCACTTCCTCTTGATGAAGGGCCATGAACTACGAATCGGCCAACTTCATCAACAAAATAATTTAAAAATGCCAAGGGGTCTTCATGCGCATTCCCATGAAAGGTTGGGAGTAGGTTGAGTTGATGCGGCTTAATCTCCACTGCCCTCGCTGTAGGTCCAAGAACGATGGCGGACCGAAAAGGTACAACCTTTGGACGTGCTAAGTCGCGCTGTCTAAGTGCTCGATCTCCCCTTGGTTCTCGAACTTGGTCCATATGCTCTCTCGTAGTGGTCGTTAATGCGCGTAATGGTGCTCGCGCTCGTATCTCCTTCCGAAATTATTTTGCTCGTAAACCATGATCTTGATTCTCCAACCACTCGTTCACGTGCCTTTGATTGTTAACATAGGCATTTCGCTGCAAAACATCCTCATTCCTAAATGCCACGTTCTCGATGTTGTGCTGACGCATGACATTGTTGTTCATCTCTTCATTTTGCCTCAAATTCTCCATGTTGAGCGGGTGATTGACTATGTTGTGCTGGCTGGTTAACTCCTTCGTTTCTCCTTTCGTCACGTCTAGTAGAGTGTGACTTGTTTGGTTCACTACCATACCCAGTTTGAATGGGGCGTGGTGGTGATCTCGGTGGTGAATCGCCGTTTCGAACCGAATGTGCTCCTAACATAATGTCGGGAACTTGATCGCAAGCAAAATCAGTTGCTGTCGAGGAATTGTCCTCGGGAATAAGAACGGGTCTTGGTCTTGGCGGATTTGAACGGTGAATGTTGTCGATGAATGGCACAAGGTCGCGTTGAAGTGATCGCCTTCCTTGCATAAACTCAACAACACGTCAACGTACCAAATGGCAAAAACCAAGTAAAAGCAAATAAAATAATAAATTAAACAGGAAATAAAACGAAAAACATTTTTAATTCCTACTCGTTGCTTCCCCGGCAACGGCGCCAAATTTTTTCCCCCAATCGGGACTCGGGCCCGAAGTAGAACGGCGGGCTTGCTCCATATCCTCGTCGCCATCGTCGTCTTCGTCGTGTAGTCGAGACGAAGATCTACCTCTAGTTGACGACCTCACTCGGGGTGCCGGCGCACGCGCGAGTGGTAGTGAAGAGGTCCCAAGCGGGCTAAGTCCGCTTCCGGCCAGATCAAACCCGAAGTGACGGGCAAGGCCGGTAACATATGGTGCAAACGAAAGAAGTGGCGACTTGCTCCCCGGAGTACCCTTGGTGACGTTGTAAAGACCTAACAAAATAAGTGGGTACAACCGGACTTGACGACCATCAATGAGGCACTGAAGAACAAAAAGCTCGGCTTTGGTCGCATAGGTGGCCTCGTTCTTGCAAAGAATGATGTGGGCGAGGATCTTGTATGCGACATAGAGGGCGTCGTCTTGAATCCTCGAGCAAGGAAACCTTTTGCAATCCCCCGTGTTTCCCCCGGTAATCATCCCCCAAAAAGAGGCTAAATCGAARCCTTGAACTCCAACCGGGTGGTCCCCTACGGTCGGGAAGCCGAAAATGTTGCCGAAAACCTCCTCGTTGACAACCACATCATTCCCTCCTAGCCGGCAAGAGAACGTCTCGTCGTTCCGAATCGCCAAAGTCGAGAAGAACTCGATCATGAGTTCTCGAAAACCGGGCAAGTGCATTTGGGAAAAGTACGCACATCCGAGGCCATCGACATACCGTGAGAGGTCGGTGTGGTGCTCCGACCCATTTGAGGCCTCGTCCGCAATTCCTTGGACGTTTAAAGTCCGGTGCGTAGCAAATCCCCATTTCCGAATATTTTTGAACATATCCCCTTCTTTCTTGTCGAAAATTGGGAACGGTGCGTTGTATTTCCCCGAGATATCCTTGCGTTTTCCCGCTCGAGACATTATCACACAATACGAAATTGAGCGGGGGTGAAAAACCTTGAAAAATAACACTTGTGCTTCTTTGGGGAATTTTGTCGAACACTTGGCGTGCGTGTTCAACCAACAACTTTTTTGAGTAAACCTTGCACCAACAACTTCCCAACACAACCAAACGATAATTTTAACGTCCCCAAGAGAGTTTAAGCGAATTACCTCAACGAGTTGTAGTCGAATTCCCGTAAAAATGCGAAAATTGCCCGAATTTGTCCCAAATTGCTTCAACCCTTGAGCTTGTTTTTGGAAGGCTCTTTGGACACCAAATTGTATTAGGAATTCTGGGTTTGTGGTGTTGTGGTGCTCCAAATTCTGGAAATTCTCCAAAAATTTTGAAACACAATTATTGCCAAAAAAAGAGGAAAATAATAAGTGTTGAAAGGGGGAAAAGTGAGAAAAAGGGGAGGGGAAGCTGTTTTTAAGCTTGTTTTTCTGGGTTCCCCGCGGGTCAAACGAGCATGGGTCGGGTCGTGGGCCAAAAATCCGATTTTAAAATGTTTCTGGGCCGATCCACGGGTCGCGTCGACGTAGCGTCGACGCCGCGTCAGTCGACGCGAYAGAGCGTAATTCTTCGGCGCTTTGCGTCGACGCTGCGTCGACCGACGCGAGCTTTCTCGGCGTCGACGAAGGCGGGATCCTGGGCGTATTTTCCTTCGCTCGTTCGATAAATTCTCCCCGTCCGAGTTCTCCAACTGTTCTCAAACAAATAAAAACCAAAAAAAATAGAAATTAAATAGAATATAAATAAGGTACAAAAGGATACAAAAGCTCGGGTTGCCTCCCGAGAAGCGCAAATTTTAACGTCGCTTGCTCGACGCTATCTTGATCGTTTATYTTTCAACGTACGGTGGATCTCCACACTCCACCATCTTGCGATTGCTATTTGTACCTCGTCCGTCATGATAAGGTTTCAACCTATGCTTGTGAGCTTGAAAGGACGATTTGCCAATTTCATCGTACAACGTGGCTACGCCGTACTCGTCAACTTCTTTAATCAAGAATGGTCCGCTCCATGAAGCTCCAAATTCGGCTGGGTCGTACTTACGTTCGTTATTATACAAGACTAATTCTCCAACCCCAAACTGCAAGTTTTTAACTTCCTTCGTGCGAACCTCTTTCGATTTCTTCTTTCCCCTCGCCCAATCGTCGAAATATGCCTTGCCCTTGTTCTTTTTGGGTGATAATCTAAAAATTTTACTAGGGTCGAGAGAACCGTAACTTGGGCGACTTATTGGTGGCTTATGCGGACGTCCCACATCGAAATCGTCTCCAAATTCTTCTACGATATCGCGCATGTCAATACCTAGTAACTCGATCAAGTCTTCTCCACTTAAGTGCATATGCTCTTCAAACTCGTCGTGCTTCTTGCTTGAATTGACTCGTTTATCCCCTCCCTCGGTAGAAAACCCGGCGTCGTCCCCGTCGCTCAGTTTGTTTAAAGTCGCGATTTCTCGTAACTCGTTTACGCATGAAGTAACGGGATCAATGAATGAATCATCCTCTTGCATGATAGGGGAGGGAGTGTGTTGAATATCTCTTAATGAAAACGTCACTGTTTCACCCAAAACAGTCATGGTCATCCTTCCTTTGTGAACATCAATTAGCGTATGGGACGTAGACATAAATGGGCGTCCCAGTAAGATGGTATGCTCAGTACCTTCAGTCGGCACCTCGCCGATGTCCATAACCACAAAATCAACTGGAATTACGAGCTCTCCAACTTGCACTAAAACATCTTCGACTAYCCCCAAGGGTCGTCGGGTCGAGCGATCGGCTAATTGTAGGCGCATGGTTGTTGGCTTAAGTGGTCCAAGATCAAATGCTTGATAAAGTGAGTATGGCAGTAAATTTATCCCTGCTCCAAGATCTAATATTCCTATCGCTTTTTGTCCATTGCCCAACGAAATAGTGATGCAAAAACTTCCAGGATCGTGTTCCTTGGGTGGCAATGGCTTCTTAAAAATCGAGCTAACCTCCTTTGGTAATGGAACGTATTGATTCATCGCCAAACGTCTCTCTCTTGAAGCAAGCTCCTTAAAGAATTTTACGTAGGCGGGCATTATTTTTATTACTTCCAAAAGTGGTAGGTTGATGTTGACATTCTTCAAGAGGTTGTATAGCTCCATGAACCTCTTGTTCTCTTTCGCCGGGCGCAACCGGCTCGGAAAAGGAACAACATCCTTAATTTGCGTCGTCGATTGCTTCGGCAGTGATGCTTCGTCTTTGCCAAGGGTGTTGCTCGGAATTGTCCCTTGAATGGAACGAGGCACGTATCTATTGGTGGATTTGTGTATCTTGTCCACTGGTTTAGGAACAAGCTCCTCATCTTGGTTCTCTATGCCATTGTCGATCTTCTTCCCGCTGCGAAGGACGTGAACTGCCGACGCTTGCTCCGGCTGGCTTGGTAGCTTATCTTTCTCCTTATTTGATCTAGCAATTTCAGTTGCCATTTGTCCCATAGTCCTTTCCATTCTATCCATGTTTTTAGCTAGGTCATGCACAATGCCAGAAAGTTGGTCTATTCCGCTCACCTTCTTTGAAAGTTCGTCTATCTTTGCATTCACCTTCGAAAGACCTTCTCTATTACTAATCGTCTCAGCCACTTGATTCTGCTGCCAAACCAGCAGCTGGTCATTTGGTTGAGTAGCACTTGACGCCTGCCCTTGCGTATGAAAATTATTTTGTTGTGGCGGCACTGGTGGTGCTTGAGCATACTGTGGTGGTGGGTATTGTGGGTCAGGTGGCATATGATTTGGATTACCCGGACCCCACTTGAAAAGAGGGTTATCACGTTGTGGTGTGTACTTCTTTTGATTCGAATAATTCTGGATCGCGTTAACATCCTCATGTTGCTCAATGTTGTTTGGGCACACATCCGCYGAATGCTGGGGAGATCCGCACTGGTTTGCCATCATTTGTGCATTGGCCTTGCTAGCTCGCTCAGCTTTCCAAGCAGCTAATTTCTCGTCAAAAAYCTCCTCACATTTCGCCTTCACTAACTTGCCGTCATCTAAATCAGGATCAGGGATGGAAACTTCGTTAATTCTCATTTTACGAGGTCGAGAGTTGGTTTGTCTGGACTTTTCGCTCTGCTTCTCCAACACTTGTCTTGCCTCATGTGCAGTCAAATCTCCAAAATCTCCTCCCGCTACTATCTCTACCTCTCGTTTCCCATGGTGCAATAAACCATCGAAATAGAACTGATTAGTCATCTCCGGAGAATAGTTGTGATGGGGGCACGCTTGCAAAAGTGTCTTGTAGCGCTCCCATATTTCATGAAATAGCTCTCCATCCAACTGTTCGAAATTAGCAATTTGCCTCCGAATATGGCCCGTTGTTTGGGTCGAATAGTATTGATTTAGAAACTTCTCGCTGATCATATCCCAGTCAGTCAACGAACCAGGCTCTAGGGACAGTAGCCATGACTTCGCCTTGTCCTTCAAGCTGTACGGAAAACAAATCATTTGCACTTCCTCTTGATTAAGGCCATGTACTACGAATCGGCCAAATTCATCAACAAAATAGTTTAAAAATGCTAAGGGGTCTTCATGCGCGTTCCCATGAAAGGTTGGGAGTAGGTT
>BMAC01000032.1:877897-903537 GCA_014905375.1 Phtheirospermum japonicum | reverse complement strand
AAAATTAAAGCCTCGTACATTGCATATGTGTGCACATCCAGTCAAGAATCGGATTAGGACTTTTAAGGGTTGTAATGTCGGCTCTTTGGTAAGGTATGTCATATATAAAGATGTGTGGCTAACTTGCGAACAAACGCAATCAATAACTCACTCAATCAAAATTTTAAGCATAGAGCATAATTTTGCTCCTCATTCTTCCCAAACAACCATATACCATTATTTTTAGCCTTTTATAACTAAGACTATTTCTAACCCAAAAACCCGAATATTTTGCCTTTATAAATAGGCTTTATTTTTAACATGTAGATGCTCTTATGAATTTAAGCACCCTTAATTTCCATTTTTTTTTCTTTTTTTTTTTTTTACTTTTCTTCTTTCTTCTTTTTTTTTTAATTTATAATAGTATCCCACTAATTCCCACCCTGCAATCGTCATATCACATTAACCAATGAAAAATAAAACTCTCATCTCACAAACATAAACGAAATAAGAGCTACAATTAAGCTCGTGGCTAACAAAGAGACGAAGTAAAGGCTCAAAGAGGCTCATTAGGAATTTATAGTGGTTTTTATTTCTGAATATAGCCGAAATCGGGTTTTATATGTGCCTATCGTCATTTCCAAAACCAAATATACACATGCGACTTTAGAGACTTCTCAAAACACTTATCGAATCAAAGCATGAAATGTTGATAAACACACAAGGCTCCTTACTAGGGTTTTATTCAAACTTTTGAAAACAATGTGATCGAGTTTTAAAAAAAAGCTTCGCAAAATTGCTAACGACTAAGTGTTATTTTAAAATATATATATAAGTAGGTTTTGAAAAATTTTGCACTAAACAAGCTCAAAAGACTCCAACGATAGATCACACAATACATGATTCCGACAGGCAAGCCATTACAAACACAAATAAGCATGGGAATAATCTCAACAAACGTCGACATAAACAATTGGTTGGTTCGTACATCGTCACAAAGAAAGACTCAAACAAAACCATACGACCGAAATGACTACGCATGCATAATACGACTATCCTCCCCCCACATACAAAAGTAAGCAATGTCCACATTGCTATTATACATATCAATACAAGGAAAAAGGAAAACGTCGAATCAATTGTCATGCAAATAGTTAGTCGAATGGTTTAACAAACACTTAAGCACAAAACACATAACACAATCACTAAAAATGAAAAACGAGAGTTGGGATAGAAAGTGATACAATATTGGGGCTCGGGCCCGCCTAAGTTTCCATGCCGTCTAGAGGGAAAGATGRAACTCTTCAAATGGAGGGACGGTTTCAAGTAAGTCTACTGCCTCCACTGACCGGTCACTGCACCACTCCGGTCGGACAACAGTCCAGTGTGTTTCGTTCGACCGGTCATCTTCTCTCATCCGGTCGGTCAGCAGTCCAGTGTGCTTTGTCCGATCGGTTAATTCTTCTCCTCCGATCGGATGCCCGTGGAAAAGCGTCATTTTCCACACTTTTCCTGCACAACTCAACAAACCATTACCACACCTATCCAACTCAAGTTAATCAAAAACAAAAATATGTACAAAAATGGTTATTTATTTATTTATTTATTTATTTGAATTAAGCTAGAAAAATGATACCTTGGGTTACCTCCCAAGAAGTGCAATTTTTAACGTCTTTTGATCGACGGCTTACAAAGTGATGTTATCCGGGATCCAGAAATAAATGGCGATCGTGCCATGCCTTAGTGTTCTCCAAGAGAAAAAGCGGGCGATGACAACCACCAAGGTAGGCACGATGAGCAAGCTTCTTGATGAGAGAAATAAATACTCCACTCGGCTTTGGAGGTCGAAAACGTGAGTAATCGATGACCAAAAAGAGATCCAAAGTCAGCCATAGTGTGGGACAATGCTCGGTCACCGGAATGACTAGGAARTCGGTCGAACATAAAGAATGATCATCGACCATCCCAAACTCCTTCTTGATTGCCTCTTCTACCGCCTCAACATTAAGATTGATTAAAGCATCAGGTAAAACGCAATGTAGCTCGACAAACACAACCTCCTCCAAGTCCGGTAACACAACTCCAACATCTCCACAAAGATCAAGTAAGTCCGAGTCGCCAACCTCCTCACTCGGAATCTCCAATGGTAACACCCCTATACTATCACCCAAAACCTCACATTCAATCACAAAAGAGGCGATCCCAACCAAATCCTCGATCTCCATGTCCTTACACACCTCTCCCAAACTAGAATCCAAGCTCGAGTTGCCAACATCCACGCAAGGTTCCACCACATCAAAAATCGGCAGCTCATCAAAAGTAAGCCGCTCCTCCTCATTGTAGTTAGCCGAGTACGGATCATTATCGAGTGGGACATCGGGATGATTGTAGATTTGTTGGCTTTCCCTCTCTTCCAAAGAAGCCATCATTTGACCCAACATCATCTCCATATTATTCCTGAGTTGCTCAGTCGATTGCGCTAAAATCTGATTTGATTGTGCAAGTTCGTCCCAATGATGATTGGTCACAGCTTCTAGGTCTTGCTTCCGTGCCAAAAATTGATCGTCTAGTGTATATTCTTTATGGCTCGGATAGTACGGAATCGAGTCGGGAGGGACATAAGAGTCGTAGCTCGGATAAGAAGAATTAAATTCGGATGGAGCATACGAGTCATATCCCGTGTAATACGACGGCGAGGCGGAGGAAGCGTATGAAGGTTCAAAACTCGGATTGTAGTGGTTGTGCGAGGCATGTTGATCTTTGAAGCTCACATTGTAAGAATTTGGAGTTGGGATCCATTCAGATGAGCAGAACGTCTCCATGAACCAATCGTGCACATCTTCCCACACTCCCGAGGAATCAGGCTCCGAATGTATAAATGATTTTCTCGCCTGACCCTTCAATGTGTAGAAGAAGAGTCGCACCTTCACTTCATCCCTCGTAAGGCCGAAGAGAGGGAAGGTTCTTGTTACGGCGTCGTACTCCTGGATGAAATCGAACGGATTCTCACTCGGGAGTCCATGAAATACCGGGAGTTGCTCATAGTAGAACTCATCCGGATCATAGTCGCGCATCGCTTGACTCCATCGAGTGGTTGGATTCCCTTTGGTGGAAGGAAATAGTGGTTTCGGTCTTGTCACTTGTTCGATGCTATTGATGAAATAGGTCGATTCTACTCTAAGATTTTGTCGACCTTGCATCATCAATAAACAAATCAACGCATCGAGAGGCAAACCAAAAACATTATACAATTATCGACATGAAAGCATTAACACGAATAAACATCATTATCACCTTTTCCATCCCCGGCAACGGCGCCAAATTTTAAGCCGAACTTTTGTGTTCCTTTCAAAATTAAATTTCGGTTAACAAATATGCGTCTACGTTTTGAAAGGGTTTTAGTTCGCCCGCAAGAGAACGGGGTCACTTGTAGACTGATGAGTCAACTCGGGTCGATCTCTCGAGGAATGGGAATCGGATTTAATGATGTTTATTGTACTAATATCACAATTCTATATAATAACACACGATCAAATGAGGTTTTTGAAAAAGGTTTCAATTCCAATATTTTAAAACAATAACRAAAGCTTTTTGTCTCGRGGATGTCAATCTCTCGACAAATTATGAGAAAAGTAAAAGATGTAATCCTAATAATAGCTTTTCCTAATCGCACTAACGATCATACACATACCTTTGACTAATAATTCATATGCTATAACATCCTAATGGTTGAACACATTCAGCAATCCATTAACACTAACGATTAACAATGTTTCAAAACACAATAATATGAAAACAAACCGTCTTTAGAACATCCAAAACAATTGTTCATTCCATAATCCCAAGCATAATAGTATCAATTCCAAACATTCAACTCCATAACTAAAGATCAACGAAGGATTAACTAATATGTTCCTAAACTATTCAAAACAAATCCGGAATCAAATAACTACAAAAACACCAAACTAAGAGTTCAGAAGTTACTAGTCGTTGAACTATTTTCAACGAGTGAAGAGGATGAACGAAAGCACTYCGAAAGCTGCGTAGAATCCCTAGACTTGTCACGAGCCCAGAATCCTAGCGAAGAACGACGGCTGCTGCGAATCGAACCTTGATACGGCGTTGCACGGATTTATACTAGAGGTATGAGAGAYGTGTCAAATCTCTCAACCTTCGGGTGTTGTGTGGTGCCTCCAGCCTCCAAAAGGCCTCCAAGGGTGAATGATTTGAAACCCTAGCCTCCTCTGCATTTTTAAACAGCCTTCAGCCATTTCGTAACAGCCGAATCCCGAAAATCTGCGTGCGTAACGTTACTTGTCCGGTCGGACAGAGGTCTTGTCCGGTCGGACAGAAACCTTCTGCCTTCTACTACGGTCGGACACTGGTCTTGTCCGGTCGGACGAAAGTGTCTACCAGAATTTCTAACACTGTGTTTTGACACTGGGTAACCCAGTGTGGATGACATACCCAGTGTCAGCTGCAATGTACCAAATCAGGGCCCAATTTCTTTGAAACTCCACTCGCGGGCCCACACTCGTCCACCTTAACACCGAAAGACTTCAAAATACCTAAAATAAAAAGTAAAATGTGGTAAAATAAGTTGGAGATACATAAATACGAAAATATGCTAAATCAATCCAACTTATACCCAAAATTAACAACAAATCTAACTAAAACACTAGCCAAATATACAAAAATCGTGACAAATACGTGCGAGTCAATTGTTCAATGACACCTTTCTCCAACAGCTATCCGCTCTTATCGGTAAAGCAGTGGAAACAGCTGTGGAGAAGAAATTCACTGAGATGTCAACGCCACCGCTTGGTGATCGACCAGATCGGGCGGTCCCAGTGGTGGAAACTGAGCCACCGTGTAACCAGCGTGTGGAGAGGACCCCTCCTCCAGATAGAGATGAGCACTTTTCTACTTCTGATAGCGAGACCTCAAGTCATATTAACCCAGGTCTGGCTGAGCAGGTGCAGAGCTTGCAGAAAGAGGTACGGGAGTTTAAGAGAAAAATGGTGAGCAGTGGAACGGTGCCGATTAGGCGAGGCACGCCGTGTACAGAAGAGGTCATGCGGGACGACGTTTCGGCCTCATACCAGTCTTTGGGTTTTGAGTATAACGGGACCACGGATCCGTGGGACCACCTGAGCAGATTTGAAATCACAGGGGCAGTGCATAAATTTTCAGATGCGGTTATGTTTCGGGTCTTCCCAATGACCTTTACTAAATCGTCACAGCTTTGGTTTAGCCAGTTGCCGCCCCGCTCTATCAACAATTTTGATGAATTCAGCTCTGCCTTCCGGCACCAGTTCACAAGTTGCAGGAAGTATCAAAAGATGCCGTTAGAGCTATTTAGTCTAAAGCAGAAAGAGAATGAGAGTCTGCGCACTTATATTAATAGGTTTAGGACAGCGAAGTTGGAGGTACCATCTGCGTCAGAAGAGTTGTTGGTGAATGCTCTGGCGCAAGGGCTGAGGAGAGGTGAATTCTTCCAATTTCTGGTTGTCAAACCAGCCCTGAAGTTTGGAGAGCTCCTGGAACGAGCTGAGAAGTATATTCACCTTGAGGAGGCCTTGAAGATCAAAGATGAGGGAGAGAAGAAGAGGGAGAGATATGATCGCGATGACAGAACTACCGCAAAAAAGCCGAGGCCAGATCTGTCTGGTGGGAGACCTCATTTTGACAAATACACCCCTTTAGCAACGCCACAAGGTGAAATCCTGCAGGCCATAGAGAGGCATCCAGACCTAAAATGTCCCAAGACCTACTCACAGAGACCGAGGAAGGAAAGGTCTGACCGCTTCTGTCGCTTTCATAACGAATATGGACATGATACCGATCAATGTACTCATTTGAAAGATGAGTTGGAAAGATTGGTCCAGGTAGGGCACCTGAAAGTGTACGTCTGTATGAGGAGAGAAGAGGCCAGATCTGGTAACAAAGGCTATGACAAGTCTAACCAGAACAAGAGAGATCAGGACAGAAGTCGCTCGGATAGGAGACGAGTTGATCAAGCCCAGGTCATCCATGGGGAAATTCAAATGATCACTGGAGGAGAGCCGGAGGAACATTCCAAGAGGACGCAACACAGTTATGTCAGAGCCGCGAAAAACTTGGTGCGAAAATCGCGCGACGTGGGACAAATGACCTCTAACCCTAACATTTGTTTTGGGTCAGAAGATGGTGATAGCATCTTGGCCCCGCACATGGATGCTCTGGTTATAACAGCGACCATTGCCAATTATAATGTGCGATGGATTTTCATGGATACTGGAAGCTCTGCTGATATTCTGTTTTATGATTGTTTCCGGCAGTTAAAGTTGGACGTCGAACTGGAAGAGGTGACCACCTCCCTAGTCGGTTTTACAGGGGGAGCCCTGAAACCAATGGGAGCGGTTAGACTCCTCATCACCCTAGGGGAGGAACCGTATCGGGTGACGAGGACGGTTCGCTTCTTGGTGGTGAATGCCCCATCCTCTTATAATGTCATGTTGGGTCGACCTTCCTTGAGCCAGTTCCAAGCCGTAATCTCAATTTTTCACATGAAGATGAAGTTTCCGACAGAAGAGGGAACTGGGGAGGTCAGAGGTGATCAGTACGTGTCCCGGCAGACATATGTGGAGTGTGTCAAGAGAAATGTTGAGGACGAGAGGCAGAGCAAGAGGGCCTGGATAGAGCATCCAAAGCAAGACCAGACTCGAAGAGAAGAAGGCCTCATGCTGGTAGAAGTGGTCCCGGGAGACGACAGCCGAGTTCTCCGAGTGGGGACGACTCTCAGTCCGGAGGTCTTAACAGACCTGGTGGCCCTATTAAGAGAAAGTGGGGTTGTTTTTGCTTGGTCTCCTCAAGACCTGGTAGGCATCGACCCGGAGGTCACTGAGCATCGCCTTAATATTAACCCGGAGGTTAAGCCGGTTAAACAGAAGAAACGTAATTTCGGACCAGAGAAGGAGGCCATAATAGAGGAAGAGGTGGAGAAGCTCTTGAGAACTGGGCATATTCAAGAAATACAATTCCCAGAATGGCTGTCTAATGCAGTTCTGGTTCCGAAGACGGATGACTGGCGAATGTACATAGATTTCTGCGACCTCAACAAAGCCTGCCCAAAAGATCATTACCCGCTGCCAAGAATAGATCAACTGGTCGACTCCACCTCCAGGTGTGAGCTCTTGAGTATGATGGATACCTCACAAGGCTACCATCAGATCCGTTTGGCCAAAGAAGACCAGAAGAGGGTTAGCTTTATAACCCCAAAGGGTACATACTGCTATGTGGTCATGACATTCGGGCTCAAAAATGTAGGTGCTACATACCAGAGGTTGGTGGACAGGATGTTCAAGGACCAACTGGGCAGGAATATGGAAGTCTATGTGGACGACATGCTAGTAAAAAGTATGAAAGAAAGACCACATGTGCAAGACCTGAAGGAAACCTTTGATGTACTGAGAAAATACAGAATGAAACTCAACCCTAAAAAATGTGCATTTGGGGTCAGAGCTGGCAAGTTTCTGGGGTATATGGTTACTGAAAGAGGGATCGAAGCCAACCCAGAGAAAATCCGGGCAATTATGGAGATGCAGTAGCCTAGGAATGTCAAGGAAATGCAATGTTTGGCAGGACGCATCAATGCCCTGAGCCGATTTGTCTCGCGCTCGGCAGAGAAGAGCCTCCCTTTCTTCCAAGCTCTGCGTAAAAAAGCCCGTTTTGAGTGGACCAAAGAATTCGAAGATGCGTTTAAGATGTTGAAAGAGCACTTGGCCAGCATGACTTTGCTAACAAAGCCTGTCTTAGGAGAACCCCTCATCTTGTACCTATCGGTGGGGCAACAGGCAATCAGTTCGGTCTTGCTTCGAGAAGAAGGAAAGATGCAAAAACCAGTCTACTACTGGAGCAAGGTCTTACATGATTCCGAAATGAGGTATGTAGAAGTAGAGCGGGCAGTACTGGCCCTAGTAGGCACAACCCGAAAATTACGTCCGTATTTTCTATCACATAGTATAGTCGTGCGGACGAACTTACCGTTAAAAGCTGTCATGGATAAGCCAGAGGCATCGGGTAGACTGGCAGGTGGATAATTGAGCTAAGCGAATTTGATATCAGCTTTGAGGCCAGAATGGCGATTAAAGCCCAGGCCTTAGCTGATTTCATGCAAGAAATGACCGGTCTTCCTGGAGAACTAAAGAAATGGACAATCTTTACGGATGGCTCTGTTTGTAATCAGTGCTGTGGAGCTGGTATTGTTTTGATTGACCCAGAAGGCGTGTCCACTGAGTTTGCTATCCGACTGGGAACAACACTCTCTAATAATGCTGCTGAGTATGAGGCCCTTCTTAGGGGTATTCAGATGGCGAAAGATCTGGGTGCAGAGCAAGTGTGCGTCAAAGTAGACTCTCAGCTTGTTTGCAAGCAGATCAGTGGAGAGTTCGAAACAAGAGAAGAGAGTATGCAGAGATATTTGGCTAAGTATAGAGGACTCGCCAGAGGAATGAAAGAGCTAATGGTCCTTCAGATTCCTAGAGAGGAAAACGGAAGGGCTGATTTCTTGGAAAAAGTGGCCAGCTCGGCTGCAGATTGTCAAAAAAGAGTGATTACCCTACTACAGGCGGATGGAGAATTTGGAACAAAGCAGATATGCTCAATTATTGAAGGAGAGGACTGGCGCTCTCCTAAAGGCATACCTGGAGCAGGAGGTCTTGCCGGAGGATAAAAAGGAGGCAGCAAAGATACGGACCAGGGCTGCTAGATTTTGTTTAATTAAAGGAGAGTTATTCAGAAGAGGATTTGGCCAACCTCTTCTGAGATGCTTGGGCCGAACAGAAGGAGCTCTGGTCCTTAGAGGAATTCATGAGGGATGTTGTGGTAACCACATGTACCAGAGCTCTATCGAGTAAGATCTTGCGGGCGGGGTATTTCTGGCCCCACCTACGAAAGGAGGTGGAGAATTTCGTACGTATATGTGAGAAATGCCAGAAGAACTCAACAATAATACACAGGCCTGCCGAGGATCTCATGACGATGAGCTCCCCTTGTCCATTTGCCGAATTGGGGATAGATCTGGTCGGTCCCTTTCCCATGGCCCCTGCCCAGAAGAATTTTTAATAGTAGTGATTGATTACTTCAGTAAGTGGGTAGAGGCTTAAGCCTTGGCTAAGATTACGGAAGATGCAGTCATGAAATTCCTTTGGAAGAATGTGATATGCAGGTTTGGTGTCCCCAGAATTCTGATCTCAGATAATGGAACTCAGTTCATGGGCTCTGGAATCAAAGCATGGTGTGCAAAAATGAAAATTGACCAACACTTCACCGCTGTTTACCATCCCCAAGCAAATGGCCAAGTAGAGGTCACCAATCGTATACTAGTCCAGGGGATCAAGACCCGATTGGAAAGAGCTGGGGATAAATGGGTGGATGAATTGAGTACAATCCTGTGGGCTTACAGAACTAATCCTAAGGAGAGCACAGGGGAGACACCCTTTAGCCTGGTTTATGGCACTGATGCGGTCGTGCCTGCGGAGATAAGCATAGAGACTCATCGAATTCAGAATTTTGTGGAAGAGCAAAATGAGTTATTGATGCAAGATGCCCTGGACTTGATTGAGGAAAAAAGAGACAGAGCTGCTGTCAGAATGGCACATTTTAAAGGGCAAGTGAAGGCGATGTATGACGAATCTGTGGTAAAAAGGTAATTTCAGGTGGGAGACCTGGTCTTGAGAAAGTCTGATCTAGGGAAAGCCAAAGGAGAGTTAGATGCCACGTGGCAAGGCCCGTTCAGAGTCACTCATGTTTTGACTGGAGGAGCATATGTGCTGGAAGAGCTGGACGGGACCGAGATCCCTCGTGCTTGGAATATTACTAATCTGCGAAAGTTTTATACGTAATTATAATCTTTAACGTTTGTTTATTTATGAAATGAAAATTGCAGGAGTGGCCAAGGGCAGATGCCCATAATATCGGCAGACCTGCCTGTCAGCTTGAGTTAACATTTGTTGAAAGTGGATTCCCATAATTTTTTCTGACCAGATCGCCGGTAAAATCATTACGCCAGAATGGGTCCCAGAAGTCATTATTAGCAAAGCGTTACCTTTTATTTCAGATTGTTAATCGGAAAAGACGCTTACAAAGAGAGAATACGGAAACATAAGGCGATATTTTCAAAAAAAAAATTGCATTGATAATCGCAAGGTGCAAATTACAAACGTAGAAAAACAACAGAATAAAAATAAGGCCTTAAGATGGAGGTACAGAAGCAAGAAGTCGACGGAGTCGCCGGATTTCTTCCTCATATTCCAGAAGGCAGACACGAAACCACTCCGTTATGTCCACGGCAATGTCCCAGTTGCTGTACAAGTTAGAGTTCTCATCTTCTAGTTCATGAATGAGTCGCTGAAGGCGATTCCGTTCATGACGATATTGCAGTTTTCTCTCAGTCAGTTTTTCCACGCGATCCTGCAACTGGAAAATTTCTTCCCGAAGTTGGTCCCTTTCATGGAGTAGTCGGCTATGCTCCTCGACGGGGACGAAGTTGGAAGATGAGGACGACGCCATTATAAGGGGAACATAAATGAAGGGATAGATTCCATTATATATAAGAAAGTAAAAGGTGGGAAGTTACATTAACTTGGCGCGCGAAAGGCTTAGATGAGTGATTTTCTCGATTTGCGAAACCCTAAAATCCTGGCCTGAGGGCCAAAGACGACATATTCAGCCAGACCTGGCTAAGAAAATGCTTTAAAAGCCTGGTCTGATTGTCAGTATAAGCCATGATTGGCTAAGGACGGATGTCCTCAATTTTCCTGACCTGATTGTCAGTATAAGCCAGGATTGGCTAAGGACGGATGTTCTCAATTTTTCCTGACCTGATTATCAGTATAAGCCATGATTGGCTAAGGACGGATGTCCTCGATTTTTCCTGACTTGATTATCAGTATAATCCAGGATTGGCTAAGGACGGATGTCCTCAATTTTTTCTGACCTGATTGTCAGTATAAGCCAGGATTGGCTAAGGACGGATGTCCTCTATTTTCCTGACCTGATTGTCAGTATAAGCCAGGATTGGCTAAGGATGGATGTCCTCGACTTTCCTGACCTGATTGTCAGTATAAGCCAGGATTGGCTAAGGATGGATGTCCTCGACTTTCCTGACCTGATTGTCAATATTAAGCCAGGATTGGCTAAGGACAGATGTCCTCAATTTTCCTAACCTAATTGTCAATTTCATGCCAGGATTGGCTGAGAATGAAAGTTCTCGACTTCTCTGACCAGATCGCTCGTATTAGCCTGGGCAACCCAGAGTGCATAGGCTTCTACCTCCTGATCTGATTATCATAAACCGTTGAAGGATCCACGAGGACTTCTGATATACGCCAAAATCTTATGAGGTAAGTTAGAAGTGCTTGCCTTAAGAATCAAACCTTATGAGGTTAGTCCTGAATTGATAAGCTCAAGTTGAAAAACATGAACAGATGAACAATGAAAGTTCGTTTGAGCAAAATCGAGAAAGCGTGAAAGCATTAAAGCATTAAACATAAAATTTATATATCTCATTAATGACTGGAAAATACAAGAAACAGGTTGCGCACACCTCCCAGGAGGGTTGGAAACTTTGGTTACAAAAGTATTGCAGGAAACAAAAGAGGTAGAGCTTGGATATTCATCTGGATGGAGACCCCCGATTTGAGACCAAAGCTTGGCGAACTCGCCAAAGCTCGCGTTCGGCCTCTTGGAGGCGGCGGCGATACTTGTCGGACCGCTCGGCCAGAGCATGAGTCTCGCCAGCAGCGGCGGTTAGGTGATTCACGGATTCAACCAAATCCTCCTTCTCTTCGTGAAGTTGGCGATTGATTTGCCGGAATTCAGCCCATTCCCTTTTTTAGTGACGCTTCTTTTGCCTCTTTCTTTCCAGAAGACGATAAAGATAGCCAATTTTCTCCTTGAGCGAAACCAACTGATCGGAAAGCTTAATTTTTTCCACAACCAGGGAGATGTTTTTCCTCTTTACAGTGTTGAGTTCTTCAACCAGGGGAGAAGAAGACATTTTTCAGAAGAATGATGAAAAAGCGAAGCATGCATATACGTATTTATAAAAGAGGGTAAGCATGTGTCAAGGAATAAAAAGTACTAGGGTTTCCGGAAAACCAGGAAACCCTAGAATTTCAAAAGTCACAACAAGACAAAAAACATCAATTATCATTAAAAAGGAATAGTTTGGGTACAAGCTTCACATCAGAGAAAAGGAAAATGACAGACTAGCCACACAGGCTATAACCTACAGGTCTGTTCGATAAAATTAAGCTAAAAAAAGCTAGGTAGATAGATCTTCTCAAGAGGCACAAACTCTACCACAACTCCTCTTCATGACTGCCCTGGAGACTGGGATACCTCCGCGAAGCCCTTCTCAAATTGAGTGGACTCCTGCAAATCACCCAGGTCGGCGAAGGTTGGAGAGTTAGTGGCAACCATCTCCAACGATTGATCGGGGGGAGGAGAAGAGGTCGAGCTAGAAGAGCAGAAAGACTGACGAATATGATCGGCGAAGGCCAGGTCATCCAACATGTGTAGTCGGTCATCTTTAGCAACATGTGAAAATGAAGTAGGCTCAGGTGCGCCCTTGATGGTGGCCTCGCGGTCAAAGGGTAGAGATGGATTCTCGGATACCCACTTGGCATGAGCATCTACACCAAGGAGATAAAAGACCTCGGCCTCAGGAACCAGGAGTTGGTATAACTCGACCGATACTATAAAAGCTCGGCGTGTGGTCGCTCGGGTTTATTGGATCAGGCGGAGGCCTTCCTCGGAATTCAAGAACCCGAGTCTCCCTCTCGCTTCACCCTCCGTAAGGCCCTTAGCCTCTCCGTCAGCTTCCCCCTCGGCTCTGGAAGCTTGGACCTTTTCTTGGAGCTCTTTCGCCTCTTGCTCCAGGATGACAGTTTGAGCATGCTTCCTAGCGTCAGACTCTTGCGAGGCCAACAGAGCTGCCTTGGTTCCCGCCAACTCTGCCTTGAGCAACTCCAGATCTCGTCAAGACCATGATTCTTGGCCAGCAGTTCTTGCTTCTTCTTCTTCAGAGCCTCAATCTCCCTCTTCAGGTCCGCCTGAAGTAGAGAGCCCCGAGCCCGAGCTAGGAGAGTAGTTCTGAGCACCACCGCCTGTAAAGACAAAATAAAAGGTATGAGCGGGAGTTTCAACAAGGGCTAGAATTACAACCAGTGGCAGATATTTTACCTGCGCCTCTACCTGACAGTATGAATCCAACAGAGCAGGATCAGATAGTTTCTCCGTCTCACGACGGTCAGCTGTGGGAGCTAGCCCCATCATGTATTGCCTGGCCACTTCGCCAGTACAATTCATCACCGACCTGTTGAAGAAGGTCTGGTTCAGATAAGTAGGAACCTGTGGGGTCGCCTCAGGAGTTCCCTCAGGCCTTTCTCCTCTCTTCCTCTTCCTCCGCTGGAGTTGTTCCTCCTCGGGGAGCTAGGTTTCCCGAACAGGGGCTGCTGGCTTAGAAAGGGCCCTCTCTGCTTGCTCCGTGTTCTTCCTCGCTGCCCCTAGAGGAACAATGCCGAGAGGAACCACTGGGTTCTGCTCTGGTCGACTGCGCTCCTGTGGTTGGTTGGGAGAAATTGCTACCAGGATCACCTCTTTCGAGGTGGGATAAGCTCTGGCGGATTCGCCCAAGGGGCTTTTCTGACCTTTCCCCGCTACCTTCTTTGCCTTCGACTCCATAAGTGCTTGCATCATGGTTACTAAAAAAAAAAAGAGAGAAGAAGAGAAAGAAAAAATGAGACAAGTCGAAATAATGAAAGTAATACTGGGAAAAGTAATGTAAGCCATATCAGGCATATACCGATATGGGGAGGTAGGGGCCCGTTCTCTTGTTGAGTATTGAAGAAGTTTAGAATTTTGGGTTTGAGGAGTTTTGTTAGGTCAAAAGGGTTCCGATTCAGGACATCAATCTTCTCGCTCAAATATGACGGTCTGTCACTCCGGGATAAACGGACTTAGGGGTGAAGGAAGCTAATAGGCTCAATGGGGAAGCCCCAGTCTTCCGAGCTTTGGACGAAGAAGAACTTCTTCTTCCAGATCTTATGGGATGAGGGAAGACCAGTCAAAAAGTGAACATCAGCTCGTCCAGAAAGGTAGAAGAAACCCGAAGAGCTCTTTGCTTGGAACAAAGAGAAGAAAAGTTGGGCTGTAGGGGTAATACCAGCGTATTGGGTTGCCAAATGAAATCCGGCCATAACGCGAAAAGCATTAGGTAAAAATTTTCGTACTGGAATATGGTACAATCGGGAAACGGCTAATATGAATGGATGAACAGGCAGGCTTAACCCCACGTGGAATTGGTCCACGTAAAAGGTCAGGTGTCCGGCGGGAGGCGCTGAGGCCCTTTCGTAAATACACCATATTAATTATATGACATGCTTTACTCATAGCTTCAGCCCAAAATCTCTTAGCAATGCCATTTGAAATGAGCATAATCCTAGTCATTTCTGCAAGTGACCTATTTTTATGTTCGACTATCCCATTTTATTGGGGGGTGATAGGTGAAAGAAATTCATGAGTTAAACCAGTTCTAGAACAATAGTTTGAAAAAGAAGCATTTTCAGATTCTTTCCCATGATCGGATCTTATTTTACCTATTTTTACTTCAAAACGAACGCTTAAGTTTTTTGCAAGTTTTTTAAATGCTTCAAAAGCCTCAGATTTTTCTTTAAAGAACTCAACTCATGTAAACCTAGAAAAATCATACACACTTACAAGAACATACCTTTTACCACCAAGGATTTCTACTTCAAGTGGCCCCCATAAGATCCATATGAAGAAGTTCGAAACAGTTCGATGTGGCGAGACTCTGCACAGTTAGATATGGCACCCTGAATTACTTCCCCTTTTGACATGCCTCGTAGAATGAAATTATCTTGTTGTTAAGCTTTGGTATATCATTCACAGCTTCCTTCTTGGCCAATCTTTCCAACATCTTGTAATTGACATGCCCGAGCTTTTGATGCCACACCTCGACATCACACAATTGGGACAGCTTGCAAAACACATCGCCATTAATTTGGTAGAAGTTTTCGGACGTCCTCTGACTAGTAAGGATGCAAGCATTGCTCTCGTCATAGACTTCACATTTTTCATGAGTGAAACTAACACTGAAACCACCATCACACAGTTGACTAATACTTCTCAAATTTGTCGTTAATCCTTTAACAAGTAACACGTTCTCAAGCTTTGAAATACCAGGAATATGAAGAGTTCCTTGGACAATTATCTGGCCATTTGCACCTCCACCATACTTCACTTTTCCTCCTTGAAATTTGACAATATTTGAAAGAAGATCTTCTGAGCCGGTCATGCGTTTGGTGCATCCACTATCGAAGTACCAAGCTCCAGGAATGTGAGACTTCAGAGAGGAATAGGTCATGTTACATTTGATCTCATTCTTTTTCACCCATACTTGTTTGAGCCTGGTGTTAGATTTGATGTTAGTAACACGGAAACTGTCATGGGACTCGGCAGACAGCTTTGTCCTGTGAAACTGATTTCTCTCCCCATCAATTTTCCAGCAAAAGGGTCGAATGTGACCTGGTTCACCACAGTGATGGCACACATACTGTCTTCTTTTCCTCTTGTGGTGTTTGGTCAACTTCCTTTTTGGGAACGATTCTGGCTTGTAACCGATTCCGTGTCTTGAGGGTTGTGGGAACGTCACATCCAAAATTTCGTCAAGTTTTTCTTTGCCCTTGTTGAGGTTTGTGATGGTTTATTGGACCTTCTTCAACTCAGTCTTTATGCGTTCTACCTCAGCATCTTTTCTTGTTAGAGCTGACTCCAAGCGGACAATGGTGTCACGCTGATCCTCATTTTCGTGAGTCTGTTTGTCCATCTTGATCATAAGAACCTTGATTTTGAGCACTAGATTACCCCAGTTTGCAAATAGCTCATCATATTCAATACTCAGCTTCTCGTACTTGTCAACTTCAACTTCTGCATTTAAACACAAAGTGTTGGTTTTGATGTTACCAACACGGATATCATCATCCCACACAATGTTAGCAAACAGGGAAGGAACAAATTTGGGAGTGTCAGGGTCGTTGTCATCTTCTTTGTACTCTGTTGCAATCATATTCTTCTTTCTCACAGTAAGTGCGCATTCATTCTTATAATGTCTCCAACCTTTGCACTCATGACATTGAACTTCACTGAGAGGCTTCTGAGAACTAGAAGTCTTTGACTCCGGAGGTGAGGATTGGAACCTTGCAAGAGGACGCCCTGTCGATTTTGGTGTAAGCATCTTCGACTTGAATTTAGAACTAGATCCTCCAATATTGTTTTTCTTCTTTAGGAACCGGTTGAAACGTTGAGACACAAGAGACACTTCGTCTTCTCCAAGTATGGTAGCATCAAGTTTATGAAGTATCTCTCTTCAATCAATGTCTTCATCATCAGTATTAACATCGGAGAGAGCAACATTTTTATCTTTTGAGTTTGAAACAAGGTGTTCCATCTCGAAAGTCTTGAGGGAACCTACTAATACATCGAAGTCAAGATCATTTGTGGACTTGGCTTCTTCTATGTCTACCACTTTAAATGTTGAATTTCTTTGAGATGGATATGAGCAGCTTTCGCACCAGGTGTGTGTTGGTTATAGCTTCACCAAGTTCGCCGCACTCATTTGCAATGTCTGAAAGTCTTATGGCATAGTCCATAATAGACTCCTTCTCATCTATCCTCATCGACTCAAAAGTAGACGTCAGTATTCTTAATCGTGATTTTTTTACACTCTAAGTTCCTTCACACACCCTCTGCAATGCATCCCACACATCTTTTGCCGACTCATATTTTTTTATAACCTTGTAGTAGTTTGAGTCAACATATCCACAAAGGGTATTGATGGTCTTGGAGTTCCAGTTAAATAGGGTTATTTCATCAGCAGTCCATTCTTCTTCCTTTTTGATAATAGTATCGCCTTCAGCATCAGTGACACGTGATTTTTCCCATTCCACCAGAATTGTTCTCCACGCACGTTCATCAATATTTTTAATGTGCTAGCGCATCCTCTGCTTACAGAGAGGGTAATTCTCTCCATTGAGGATAGGGGGTCGAGGATTCTCTTGAGCATCACGTCCTACAAATATAAGGGTTAGTAAACTTAGTACGTCAAGTAACCCGCTCTAGATGCCAATTGTGAAATCGTAGGACCTATGATTGTTGAAATAAGTATCAGTAAACCGATCCGATGTCACTTTTAGTGTAACAAACACCGAGATTAACATCAAACAGATTATCAAAAATTATGCAGCGAAATAATTAAAAAAATAAAAATAAAAAAACAACTTTTTCAATTTCGTCCACAAGCAAACGTGCTTGTTAACTTGGGTATACAAATCCAAAACCTATATTATTTTTCTTGTTCAAGACCAAATACAAAAGATATAAAGTAATATATGAAAACTAAAGTACCAAGCACTTGTGATATTAAAAATACTTGTCTTCTTGAAGGATAATCTTCTCAATTGGCCACGCAACTTTAAAACTTAAGTAATTAAGATGGCTTCAAGTATTGTTTCTTGCATATGTTCTACTTGTGTTGCTTGCGCGTCTTTTTGCTTCGTCCTTTTCTTGCAAAAGTCGTGTAAAAAGGATGTCTCGAGTCTTGTCCTCTTCTTGTCTTAAATAGATAAATTCTAAAGTTCTAAACTAGGTAAACAAGTAAAACAAAGTCTAAACATAATCCAGTAAACTAAATAAAGACCTAGACACAATCTATGAAACAAAATTTAAAGTCCTAATTTATTTTGAGGCTAAAAAAGACAAACAACCAAAAAAAAAAAAGAAAAATTGCCAGAATAAAATTCTCAACAAAAACTATAAATACTCTTCTCATTAACTGGTTCAGAAATCATAAATACCGGTTACATAAGTACCATAATTCTTTTCCGTCAGATGAGTAAGCTCGTCTCAGTAAGCCAGATAAAGTGACTGAACAACAATGGATTGACTTGTGTGGTTATTGGTCCCTACCAAAAGTTCAAGTATGAATTTTTCAATATTAGCTACACTTTTGATTTCATTGATTATATTCATTTCATAGTTACATACATACTATAAATAGTAAGATATTTCATTTGATTGTAGGAAAATTGCAAAAAAGCTATTCATAGCAGGAAACAAATGAAGGCTCCTCACAACTAAGGGGCAAAGATATTTGTTGTTGTTCAACATGGGCTGGCATAAATTATCATTAAATTTTATATTTTTTTTCCAATTCATAATTACTGATATACAACATGTAAATAAGAATCAAAAACAAGGAATTGGTTAAATAATATATTTTTTTCTCTATTTGTTGATGTTGGAATTTGTAGAGACGAACACCATGCTCGTGCAGCGGAAGTTTAAAATTTTTGTAGATCCAACAGATCCATCCTGTGAACGAATATATTTATACGATAAATAAACGAGATAAAATCATGAAACCCTTACAGTAAATTCATGTCTGAGTTCAACGCTAAGGTATCTACGCGATTAACTCTCCGACTGCAAGATCCAACTCCAGTGTATTGCTACCGTGAAGAAAGCTAGGAAATCTCACGAAAGCTCAAGAACTCCCAATCTCAAAATTAGGATTTATGTTTTCTAAATACTCTCTTGTTTTTCATTCATATATCATTTTTAAAACAACTTATGACTTTATGTTATATTTATACTAGGTACATAAGAGAACCCTAATCCTAAAAAGGATTGGACTTGTCCAAGACATGGGCCTAAAACATTTTTAGCCCAAGTATCCTTATTAATATAACATAGATAATTAAATCCAARTTAGATTTAATTTAATTAAATAATTTCTATCAAATAGAAATTAATATCATAATTATTAACAATTAAATATTACAATTCTAAATTGAATATCAAATAGAAATTAATATCATAATTATTAACAATTAAATATTACAATTCTAAATTGAATATTTAATACTTTCTTGATATACTCTTAAATCGGAAAATTAATCACATATAATGTGACCCTATAGGCCTTTATATATGACATAAACCCAACGATGATCCTAACCAAACTCCTAGACGGCTTAGTTGGACGAACTCAATATATAAAGAACATTCACTTGAACTCAGCGAATTATAACCTTTATACAAAGCTTTGGTGAAATTCCTTTCATTCCTAATCACTCGATTAAGCTTAAGATTTATCCAAGTGTCTATCTCAATGGCTTAATCAATTTATCTCATCTTTATTAGTCGACAACTAGACAATACTTCAATTACTATATTGAACATGTCTCTTGCATTGTCCAATGACTTTAGTCGACCTAATATAGAGATTATGAGTGATCTCTCTCGAAATTTCAATCGAGGAATGAATTCATTCTTGGCTCAACTACCACCTTCATTTACATCATGATGCACCYAACACAAGCCGTATCTACCCCAAAAGGAGTGCAAGCATTGGTCATGGTCAAAGTACATCACTCAGTAAAYAAGGTGCGTATTGACCTCAAGTCAAAGGATTATCACACGCGTTATACACTGATAAGTTTATAGACATACAATAAATAACTTATCAGTATGGTTTACCAATACTCTCCAAAGTATCCATATGTCCATCATGAATAACTATTATTTGCAGTCGTGAGACTTACTGCATTCTCTAAAATGTGATGTAGACCACATGCCGACATATATTATATTATCAATATCCTAATCTTGATAATCGTTAATCGTGGCTATTTTAAGAGTAATGTTTTATCAATGACATCTCACCATATCAATGACAACATTAGCTCTACGGGAACATTTATATGAATAATCACAAACAATCAAAATAATAATTCAATAAATTCAATTCCATATATATTACGATATATATAATAATTATGATCAAGTATAATGTCTTTAGATCTGATTGTCTATAAGACATTCATACTTTCAATCTCCCACTTGGCCTAGAGCCAATCACCTATATATCTAATATTCAGGTTTACGAAAATCTCATCATGTTACCCAGAACATGATGATTTTTAGCACACTCTATTTTAATTTCTCCTATCTACACTATCACCTTGATCAAGTGGTAGCGTCTTAGTACATGTTTGTTGCTGTTCATGGATCTCAGTTCCTTTGCTAGCGCAATAGCACCTATGTTGTCACAATAAAATGATATTGGTGCCGGGAACTACCTCTAATTCCTTAAGGATTTATTTATCGAGACAACTTCTTTATCTGCCTCTTATGCAGCAATGTACTCATCTTCGATTTACCGAATCAGCGGCAGTAGTTTGCTTGGAACTATTCCAACTTACTACCTTATCATTGAAAATGAAGACATACCCAAATTATGACTTGTAGTCATCATGGCACGTTTGGAGACTAGCATCAGTGTACCCAGCAACTGCCAATTTCTTTTGTCCACCATAGATTAAGAAATATTCTTTAGTTCTTCTAAGATACTTAAGAATAGTCTTGACTGCTTTCCAGTGTTCTTCCCCAGGATTATGCTAAAATTTGTCAGTCATGTTAAGTGCATAGGCCACAACTGGCCTTGTGCAAATCATGGCATACATGATTGATCCCATTGCCGAAGCGTATGGGATCCTTTTCATGCACTTAAGTTCCTTATCAATAGAAGGACCATCCTTCTTTGATAACTTGAGACCATGACCCATTGGAATATATCCCCTGTTGGAATTTTCCACAGAGAATCATTTTAGCACTTTATCTATGTACATGGACTGTGAAAGCCCTAATATTCTATTAGGTATATCCCGATAGATCCTAATTCCAAGAATATAACAGGCTTCACCCAAGTCCTTCATCATGAAGGTGCTGTACAACCAATCTTTTACTGATTGTTTGACAAGGGTATCATTTCCAATTATCAATATGTCATCAACATATATAATAATATAAACAATACTCCATCTAGTGCGTTTACTATAAACCATGGATCTTCTTTGTTTCTGACAAAATCAAACGATTTGGTTGCTTTGTCAAAACAAATGTTCCAACTTCTAGAGGCTTGTTTAAGTCCATAAATAGACTTTGTAGCTTGCATACCGATTTGGGTTTCGATTCAGATGTAAAACCCTCTAGTTGTATCAAATACACTTCCTCGGTTAATTCACCATTGAGGAAAGCGGTTTTAACACACATCTGCCAAATATGGTAATCATAGTATGCAGCTATAGCAAGCAAAATCCTAATGGACTTGATTTTTGCAACTGGAGAAAAGGATTCATCATAGTCAATTCCTTCTCGTTGACTATAACCTTCTGCTACCAACCTAGCCTTGTAGGTTTGTACCTTACCATTTGCATCGATCTTCTTCTTGAAGACCCATTTGAATCCAATGGGTCTAACCCCAAATGGCAAGTCAGCCAAGTTTCAAACTTGATTTGTGTACATCGAGTCCATTTCTGATTTCATGGCTTCAAGCCACCACTTTGAGATAATGTGTAAAATAGCCTCAGTGTAAGTTCTAGATTCATCATCGTCCAGAATATCCACGTCACATTGACCCTCTACAAGGAGGTTTAGTCTTTCCGGTCGCCTATGAATCCTAGTAGACTTACGAAGTTGGTTATCATGTGTTTGAGTGTTTTGAGTGTTCTGATCATGAGAAGGTTCTTCTGTGCTAGATGCTCCAGCAGTTTGAGATTCCTCAGAAGTGTCATCAACATGAACTTCCTGAGGAGGGAGTTGTGCAACCATTGCTTGGTCTTCCATTGGTTGCGATGGTAAATTTTGCATTACTGCACCAATTCTATCAATGCTCCCACTGGCTAAAGATTGTCCTCTAAGTGACAAATCTTCACCATAGAAATGACCAGAAGCTCCCACTGAATTCTTGTCTAGGTCATTAGACAAGTTTTCAACTTCCATGTCACTTTGTGATTCTTGAATTTCTTCAAGTTCTACCTTATTTCGAATTCTTTCCTTGTAGACATAGTCTTCCTCAAGGAAAGTCGCTTGCCTAGAAATAATGACCTTATGTTCTCCAGGAAGATAGAAATAGTATCCTCGTGTTTCTTTAGGATACCCCACAAAATAACATTTCTCACTTTTAGACTCCAACTTGTCAGTAAGCATCTTCTTTACATATGCAGAGCAACCCCAGGTTCGCATGTGCGTAAGTGATGGCTTCCTACCATGCCATAACTTGTATGGAGTTTTATTTACTGACTTCGATGGAACTCTATTCGGAACATAGATTGAGTTTAGTAAAGCATACCCCCATAGGTATGTCGGAAGATATGAGAAACTCATCATGGATCTAACCATATCTAATAAGGTTCGATTTCTCCTTTCAGAAACACCATTCATTTGTGGTGTTCCAGGAGGCGTCCATTGCGATTGGACTCCATGAAGTTTTAAGTAATCGGAAACTCTTTACTCAAGTATTCTCCTCCTCGATCCGATCGGAGAGTCTTAATACTCTTTTCAACTTGTTTCTCAACTTCTAACTTATACTCCTTAAACTTCTCAAAAGCCTTTGACTTGTGCTTCAAAAGATACATATGTCCAAACCTAGAGAAGTCATCAGTAAAAGTAATGAAGTATGAATAACCACCTCTAGCTTGAGTAGGAAAATATCCGCATACATCAGTATGAACCAACTCAAGCACCTCTTTTGCTCGTATGCTTTTCCCAGAAAATGGCTTGTTGGTCATTTTTCCTTTGAGACAAGATTCGCATTGTCCATAAGACTCAAAATCAAATGGTTCTATGTAGTCTAACTTTCTTAACCTTGCGATTCTTGTTTCATTTATGTGACCAAGCCTACTATGCCATAAGTAGGTGAGATTATTCATATTACTTAACTTTATATGTTTGTTTTTCACATTGAGAATGTCACGACTACAATCAAGAACATATAAACCACTCACAAGTGGAGCATTTCCATAAACAATACCATTATGCGTAAATGAAAAATTATTATTACCAAACTGGAAGGAAAACCTTTCAATGTCTAACATCGGAATGGAAACAATGTTCTTCGTAATCAATGGAACAAAATAACAATTATATAAATTTAGTTTATAACCCGAGGGTAAATTAATTTATAAGTCCCTACACGTTCGGCAGCAACCTTTGCTCCATTTCCCACGCGCAGGAAAACTTCCCCCGGTCTAACCATCCTGCTGTCACTTAGCCCCTGCACATTATTACAAATGTGTGAGCCACATCCGGTATCAAATACCCAACAGTGAGAGTTATTACTAGACATATTTATCTCAATGACAAACATACCTGAGGAGCCGGAAACATCTAATGCTTTCCACTTCTCACTGTCTCTCTTCCAATGTCCATTTTGTTTGCAATATAAGCACACATCTTTAGTCAATGTTGGCTTCTTACGAGCACCTCCTTTTGGCTTCAAAGTCGTAGGCTTAGGCACAACCTTAGTTTTCTTTTCTGTTTTTTCTTACCTTTCAGGTTAGATCTAGCAGATGTATTCACCATGAGTATAGCTTTGCCCTTTGAGGTGGAAGACTCATATGTCTTAAGCATGTCATGAAGCTCGGGAAGCTTCGCTTTCGTGTTGTTCATATTATAATTCACAATGAAGTTTTCAAATGAACTAGGAAGTGAATTCATGATCAAGTTGACTGAGACATTTTCAGGTAGGTTCGTTCCACTCGAAGCCAACCTCTCAATCAACCCTATCATCCTCAAGACATGCTCAGACATCATCCCCCCATCATGAAGCTTGCACTTAAAGAGATCTCTTAGCAGCTCATACTCCATAGTTTGAGCTTGCGAAGCATAGAGACTCTTCAAATGCTCCAACATTTCATAAGGGGCCATGTGTTCATGTTGTCTCTGCAATTCCGTCGTCATCGCAGTTAGCATGACATATTGTGCCGAAGTTGCATCATCCTTATGTTTCCCATGAATATCCATGTCAAACTTGGCATATTCAGGAGAATTATTATCAGGAATTTCAGGAACAGGTGTGTCCAACACATACTCAATCTTTTCCTGTCTCAGAACTAAACGCAGATTGCGCAACCAATCCATAAAGTTTGGTCCAGTCAACTTGTTCGTTTCAATCAAATATTTCAATGATAAATTCGACATCTTAACTAATCTGGAGAAAATTAATAGAGCGGGAATTAAAACTCTAATTCCAATTCCTATGATCACAATTATTAACTAATTAATAAGGACTTTAATAATTAGCTCCCACTATCTTAACATATTCTACGACCCCACGGTAGAATACGAACTCATATCAAATATGATCATAGTGAGCCAAGATCCATATTCATACTATTGCAGCCTCTGCTAGGGCTGATGACCACAATAGCACAACTGGTAGGTGTCCAAACCAATTATACACAATTATAGCTCTTGGTCAATCAAGTCTAATTCGATCTTACGCCCTTAGTTGATTCCGACGCTAGGGCGACAAGAAAGAACTAAGTGAGTCAACCCCATTGCACGATCGCAAACATATGCACCTATGAGCGAGCCTTGACCTCGTCGACCGGATCAAGCACTAGGGTGCAAATACTCATGGACGAAAAAGGTTTCGTACTCACCCAATTATAATGGACAGCGCGTTCATCCAAGATGAGAGTCATATTTTATTTGGGGAACATTTATCGGGGTTTAACAATTAACAAGATCCAATTAACAGCAAACAATTATTGGGCGCCGCCTACCCATAATTTATAAGAAAACGGTCCGACAAATATTGGGCGCCGCCTACCCAGAGTTTGTAAGTAAACGGTCCGACAAATACTGGGCGCCGCCTACCCAGACAATATATGCGGACTCTATGCTAAAAAGTAATAAACGAGCACATAGAAAATTATTGCAAGTAGAGGAACAATTCCATAATTAAATTAAAATTCAAAATTTTAATTTAATTTACATTATCAAATAATGCAATAATATAATAATAATCATGGGTTAATCATTTAAATTTAGAAAAATTAAATTTTAAATTTAATTCGATTTCTAAATTACTTTAAAAGGTTTAAAATTTAGAAATTATTAAATTCTAAATTTAATTTTTATTTCTAAATAATTTTTAAAAATGCTCTAACTTAGAAATTAATTAAATTCTAAATTTAAAAATTAATTTCTAAGACAATTTTAAAATATTTTTAGTAAAAATACAAATTTCAAAATTCTCAGCATAGCCAAACGGCCCCTTAAGATTTTCTGAAAGTCTTAGGGTGCTTTCTGCAATTTTCAAAATTTTTAATAATTACAGAAATGCCATTTGGACTTAAAACAGTTTCTGGAAAGTTTGTGAGGTCAAAATGCAGTTTCTGAAAAGTTATGGGCAACCTCGCAGTTTTCTAAAACTTAGGGCAATTCTGTGATTTTCATAAGTTTTTAAAATTACAATCAGGCCCAAAATTATATCAAATTCTCAAAAATTATACCCAAGACCTAAATCGAATTTAGGGCTTTCGATTCGGGCCTCGTCGGCCACCACCACCGGCACCAAACCACGACCGGTGAAGGGCCAAACCCAACGGCAGCAGTGGCCCGCCGTAATGCCTGGCGGAGCCGCCGGAAAACGGCCTGAACTGCCGCGGTTTTGCTACCAAAACGCCGCCCATCGCCATGCCTCCAATCGGCTGCTGCTGGCGATCAACGCCTGCCCAGCAGACCGTCAC
>BMAC01000032.1:857812-865312 GCA_014905375.1 Phtheirospermum japonicum | reverse complement strand
TAATTAATCAACATCTCTTTTTCATTTCCACATATACATTTTATTGAATTTTAATAGTTATAAATCCATACTTAATACGATTGTTTTTACGATTTTGCAGGTACCTTATGCTTCTGCATTTTTGGGATCCTAAAACAATGGGAGAGCCACCTTGATGCCATGTTAAGGGCCGAGCTTTTAACAGCACTGGCGTCGTTTGGATATTTCTTTATTTTGAAACAGAATTCCTCGGTTGGCTAGTGTGGGCATATTTATAGGTTGAAAAGACTCTTAATTGTGTTTTTTGTTTTTTTTTTGTAAAATTATAATGTAAAATATTTTTCCAAATATATTGAATGCTTTTGTTAACATTTGATGTTGATTTAATTTTAATTTTCATGAATATGAATTAAATTGCAATTGTTTGGTATTTTTAGGTTGGGATGAGGATAGGAATAGGATGGACATTTAATTTTTTTTTAATTACTTATTCATGAATTTAGATGGGTTATATTTAAACCGATGTTAATTTTCTCTGGAACAACAACATCAGTTTCTTAATGAATCGATGTTATTTCTCAGTATTATTGGTGACGCTTCTTACTAAGAAGCGTCACCCGGTTTCTGTTTTAAGCGGCGGTTCCCAGATAAGAACCGCCACCCGGTTCTGTTTTGGCGTCGGTTTCGACCGAATTTCAATACTTTTGGTGGCGCTTCGAGCTAAGAACCGCCACCCGGTGCCTCTTTTAAGCAGCGGTTTGAACCGTCGCCCGTTTTTTTTTACTTTAAGCGTTGGTCATATAAGAGGCGGTTCAGAACCGCCTCTAAAGGCTGTTTTGAACCGCCTCTAATCGACTTTTTTTCCACTAGTGTATATAATAAATGAAAAGATTTCTATCTTACGTGTTTGCTTATGAAATTTCGGGTTGACATGTAATTTTCTGGTGATTCGAATGCTTATTTGGCGAGTTTTGGAGGTTTTGAGACTTACTAAATATAAGAATTATAATATCTACCTAATTTATTATATTTATTTATTATATTTTGTCTAACTTAATCTTTTTATATATATATATATATATATATATATATATATATATATATATATATATATATTCATAATTTAATATTTTTCTTTTGAATATAGCTAATCAATATTTTCTTTTATTCTTCTAATAAAATATATAAGAAGTCATATATAATTAGAAAAAGAATCTAAATACTTATCTTAATTAAAAGAAAATTTACTTATAAGATAATATTAATTACAAAAAATAAACTTAATTATTTATTAATAATATAAATACATTGTATTTAGCATAAAATTTAAAATATATAATTAAATGACAAGTTACTTTAATAATCTAAGTATGCAACTAAATATTAAGAATTCAATTTAAATATAAAAATATAAATTTATGTAATCATAATTAATAAATATTAATTAGACACCAGTATGGATTGAGAATACAACATCTTTTGAATTTCTCTAAGTATGTAACTAAGAATTATTATAGAATTTAATTTAATTATCAATATATTTAATAATAATTAATTAAAATTAGATACGGGTTGAGCATGTAATAAGTTTTGAATCTATTTACGTATGTAACTATGAAATTATTAACGAACTTATTCTAAATACTAAAATACAAATTATTTAATAATAAAAAATAATAGTTCTAACTAGACACACACACACACACACACACACACACACACACATATATATATACACACACACACACACACACATATATATATATATATATATATAAAACATATTAATTATTAAACATATTTTTTATTTCCTATGGTTATATAAAAGAAATATAACATAAGTAAATTAAAGATTTTTCTTATTTAATAATAAAGTCTCCCACTTTAAAATAATCTATTTAAATTATTAATTACATTTTTAATTCATGTCAAAGTTTACCATACATATCATATGTTATTTTAAGAAAATATATAATTAGATATGGATATAAATGTTAGATTTTATTGCTATATTTAGTTTATATATTATAATAAGGTTAAAACTGTAATTGAATATTACTTACCTTATAAAAAGTTTGTTGCTACGGAGCGAATTGCTCCGTATAGCATCACTCAATTACAAAAGGTTCAATTTTCATTTACTAGTTTTGGCTGTTCTTTTTTATTTTACTAGTACTTTATACCCGTGCAATGCACGGATCTTATGGTGCATTAATATATAAATTGAATATTAATGTTATTATTGATTCTAATCAATTAAATCACTAAATATGTGTAATTTGATATTATTTGGTATATAATATATTTGTTATTATATTCGTAGAGTTGTCGTTCCCATCAACTTTCGATTGGTGACTCGTAAAATAGTATGTCTATTTGTAGTTTTGCATACAACATTATAAATCATAAATTTGATGTCTTAATTATTGGTTATTAGTAATCTCAATTTGTATTGTTTATGCTATTATAAATTAAAAATATGATAAATATGAAGTAAGATTTACAATAAATAAATAATAATAATGGATTACCAAGCATATTTGCCCTCAATAATACCGAGAGATTTTTACCGATAGATTAAACATTCGTTAATGACACCCTCGGTAAAATCTTCAGTAAATTGGCGCCAACACTTACCATCACTGTTATCGAAGGTAATGTCGAAGGATTTTAGAGGGAAAATATACCGAGCGAAAAAAAACCCTCGATAATACGGAGGGGAATATAAAACCCTCGAAAGTACATAAGGAAATCAAATGCCGTCGTTATTACGCCCTCGGTAATACTGAGGGTATTTGACGCCTCGACAAATTGTGAAGAATAAAATAAAAAAATAAATATTATTGAGGGTAAAAGAAATGTACTCGGCATTACCGATGAGAATTCCGTCCCTTCGGTATTTTAAAAATTAAAAAATATTTTTTTTTATAAAATTAAAATAAACACTATAATTTCATACTACACATTTAAAATTTAATTCACATTATTTTGATATGTAATTATCATCGAACTTATATTTTTTGGCATGTATCGTGTAATATTAATAGTATGATACAATCGATATTTTGTTACACTACGATCGAGTTATTCAGTTGCATACATAATTAATGAAGTCTCATTACTTTTCTTAAGTTATCATGTGGTTGCTTTTCTTATTTTAGAATCATAAAAATTAACAATTGATTGATATTATTGTTTTTTCTGTTTTTTTTTTAATTTTAAAATACCAAGAGGAGAGGATTCCATCGGTGAAGTACTGAAGAAAAATAATTCCCTTCAGTGATATTAAGGGAACTCAGTGCCCTCGATGTTTTATCGAGGGGAATTTCGTCCTCTCGTATTTTTAAAATTAAAAATATATATATAATAACATTAAAATAAACCCTATAATGTCATTTTACATATTTAAAATATAATTCAGTTGATTTTAATATATAATTATCATCTAACATATTTTTATTCACATGTATCGTGTAGTATTAGTAGTATGTATGATAAGATCGATCTTTTGTTATACTATATAGATTAATTGAATTATTTAATTGCATACGTAATTAATGAAGTCTCGTTGTTTTTTACAGATACCACGTAGTTGATTTCCTTATTTAGAATCACTAAAAATACTAATTGATTGGTAATTACATTTTTTTATTCTTTTTTATTTACCAGAATATTATTATTAAGAATCATATTAAATATAAAAGTTATTTTCAATTAGTTCTTTTGAATCATTCACCCTCTCATACATCATACTTGAATGGTTTAATCATCTTAAATTATAAATAGAAGTCATTTTCTAGCATTAGCCTATGTTTCCAATAATTAAAGCTTATAAAACTAAGTAATATCCATTTGTGGATCATGAAATATTAGAATTAAAACACTAAGGAAAAAAAATCCAATTATGCTAAAATAATAAGTACCATCAATACCAATCAATATTCAACAAAAATTAAAATGAATTGTTGTTAAACTCATTCAAGCTATTCTCTCCTATTAAAGTAGCAGGGAGAAAAAAAATACACACCTAAAATACATTCAATGTCAAAACTAATAAAAATTATTTAAAACCCATAATAATCATTTCCAAGGATAATCACATAAAAAGTACTTCTACGTAATGTTAAAGTTATTTTACGGTTTAACTTAAAGATTATATTTTGTTAAATATTATTTAACTCTCATAATAATTATTCTTAAAAATAATCACAAAAATTACTTTTCCATATCGGTAAGTTATTTTATGGTTTTAACCGAGAGTTTTCCTTTTCAAAATTGTTGAGGTAAGTTCATGTAGGTGATCCGCTAACATTACACTACAAAAAAACAGCAGTTTTCCCAGGGAAAAACCGAGGGAATTGAATTCCCTCGAAAATTCTCAAGGGACAACCGAGGGACAGAGAATTCCCTTGGTTATTTCCGAGGGAATCTAATTCCCTCGAAATATCCCTCGGAAATTCGGGTGCCAAAACATGCCGCCATAATTACCGAACAAAAAATCGAGGGAAATATTTCCCTCGGTTTTTCGAAGGAAGTAGTCCCTCGGAAAATCGAGGGATCTACAATTCCCTCGGTTTATTTTTTATTTTTTTTAAATATTAATTAAATTTTCGAGGGAATAAAATCTCCCTCGAAAATATTCCGAGGAACATGGTTTCCCTCGGAATGATTCCGAGGGAAACATTATTCCCTCGGAAATTTAATTAATATTTAAAAAAAATAAAAAATAAAAAAAATAGAAAAATCGTAAAAACTCGACCGATCCTATCATCTTAGGCACGTGGGGTGGTTTTGACTCCAAATTCGATCGGAGAATACCAACGAGCACGTGCGTTTCCACACGTGTCGTGGGATTCGACCAACAACGAGATACGATCGACCGATGAACTCCTTTGGTTGGAAACGCGAAGGAGCGTAGCGTCGTGATTTTTTCATATTGTAGGAGGGGTGCGTCTCGGCGTCTTGGAACCACGGGGGTCGGGCGTCGATCGTTTAGGACGCATTTTCTATTTTTTTCGATTTTAGATGAGAAAATGGGAAAAAAAACTCGAAAAAATAAAAGAATTCGAAAAAAATAGAAACGAATCCCACCAATTCACGATCAGGTCGGGGAGGGGTGCGCCTCGTCGTCATGGAACCATGGGCGTCGATCTCTCCGCACGCGTTTTCTATTTCTTTTCGATTTGAAAAACCCCCCGAAATAATAAAAAAGTAGTAAAAAATAGTAAGAAAACCCAAGAAATTACGACCAGGGCGGGGAGGGGTGCGCCTCGGCGTCCCGGAAATAAACCCTATTTTTTTCTAATTTTTTCTATTCTTTTCTATTTTTTTTATTTTTTGAAAAAATTGAGGGAATCAGAAATCCCTCGGAATCTATTTTTTTTATTTTTTGAAAAAAACCGAGGGAATAAGAAATCCCTCGGAATTCCGAGGGATTTCTGATTCCCTCAGTTTTTTCAAAAAAATAAATAGAAAAAAATAGAAAAATCGTAAAAACTCGACCAATCCTATCATCTTAGGCACGTGGGGTGGTTTCCCTCGATTTGCTCAAAACCGAGGTATTTTTTCTTGAAACCGAGGGAATATTCCCTCGAAAATTTTGTATTTTTTTGTAGTGTTACTAATTGTAAGGAGGCAATATCCACATCGTCAAGTCCGCATTGAATGAACAATCATTTAATTATGTAGAAATATAAACAACATGATCAACTTTAAAAATAAAATCATACCTATTTATTATTTTTCATCATATATTGTAATTATCAATTAAATAGATATTAATTAAAAGATCAATTTATTTGCTCATTATATAATATCTCTATTAATAGAATGACACACCTATAAGAAAAGCGTGTATGCAAAGTACTATATGTTTCATTGTTATATATATATATATATATATATATATAATAATATATATATATATATATATATATATATATATATATATATATATATAAAGATTTGAATTTTAATGGTTATTTGTGGCAATACATTGATTACTTTTATTTTTTCATAAAGAAATAGTTGAACATTAGAAACAACTTGATTACGGTAATATTTATTTACATTAGTTTTTGGGTGGGGAGCTTTAAGTTATAGATGACTAGGGATTATGTAGAAAATCTTTTATTTTAATTTACTTATAATTAATAGAGATTATTATGTTTTTAATGGAATAATTATCTATTTTAAATTGCTCAAGTTTCACCATTTAGATAATAAATATAATTAATCTAATTGAATTTACAATATTCAAAATAATTAATTATTTATGAAGGTTATTTTATCTTATTTAATTCTGAATAAATAGTATTTGATGGAGGGTATAACTCGTATTTTACCATTTTGATGTTTACGATGAATATAGTGTACTAGTGTAGACACCCGCGATTACACGGGGATTGTTAAGAAAATCATATAAAAATATTATTTATTTTAAAATAAGTTAAAAGTAGACATTAAATACTAAGCAAAAAAAATAATATTTACGTTGAATCCCATATCAGTTGAATCCCATATCAGTGATAGAACATATTCCTATAATTATGAAACCCATATGAGATACAGAGGAATAGGCTATTCGTTTTTTTAAATTCCGCTGGCCGAGAGATGTTGAAGCTGCATAGATTATTTGTGTTGCGCCTATTATTATCAACCAGGGGGAAAATATAGAATGAGCGCGGGGGAATAATTCCATATTGATTCGAACTAATCCATAAACTCCCACGAAAACTTACTTTATACACGATATTATTAATATAGTATAAATAATTTATCAAGTTCAATTCAAGATTATTTCAATGTAAACTATAAAATAACATAGTAAATGTGGTATATATTTACTGCCCACATACACAATTGAAATTCCCTTAAGTTCACTGTGCACACTGAATTCTTTTCTTTTGCTGCTTGAAATTCTTCATACTTTTTCTGCCCACGTACACAATAACAAAAATCCAGGCAAAAACCAAAAAATTAAAAGCTAATAACAAATTTAAGGAAATTAATTGGGTCACGAACCTCGACAATCTTCCTAGCAGCCGCGAACTCACTGCTGCCACTGAACTTCTCTTTACCACTGCCCTTAACTGCAAAATAAGGCTCCGGGCACCTGAAACTCAACTCGTACTTTTCCTACAGAAAGGAATCGAAAATCTCGCGAATTTCCAGGCTTCTATCATGGTCTGCAAGGTCACGTGAGAGCCACCATCGTTCCTGGAGATAAACAGCAAGCTTGTCGGGCGGGTAGTCGAGCGCCATAGCCGAAATCACGGTGTTCATCACCCCCCAGAGAGGACTCCTTTCTCGGATCGGCCGTGCATATGAACACATCGATCGGCCGTGCATATGAACTACAATACTCAACTTTCACAAAAACACAAAAAACTTCAAAAACATTAAATATAGTCAAAAGAACACGGATAAAATTTAAAATAAAACTAAACAAAGATCAGACTTATTCCCAAAAAAGTGCTTCTACTTGTAATTTTTATCAACGTTGAGTAAGAAAGTTAAGCT
>BMAC01000032.1:846461-857322 GCA_014905375.1 Phtheirospermum japonicum | reverse complement strand
GTGTGTGTGTAAATAACCTTGGAAATTATTTAGCGAATCCGAAAAGCAATCAACTTAGAATTGAAAATGAACCAATACTCGTCCCATTTCATCGAGAAAAGCTGCAACTTGCATAAGTGTTGCCATTTGAAACATTATCCAGAACAATAATATCTTCACTAATATTAACCCAAAAACCGCACAGAATATAAGATATGCACCTGGTATAAAATGGATAACTCAGCTATAATACCCGATGAAGGGAATCTTTATTTGCATGACCAAAAATTAAATCTGACAGAGACAAAAATCAGAAATTTAACATTCAAGCACAAATATTAGGCAACAAATTAAATTTTGACCTAATAAAAAAAAATGAAATCAGATATTTTTATTGACAACTATAAAAATTACCTGTGAGATGGAGTTAACCTATAACTTCCCGTGATTGAGGAGACAATTCATCCGAGTTACCAAATCTGAGATTTTTTGTAAAATGATTTTCATATAGTTCTGAAAAAACACAAATTTAACACCAAAAATAAGAGATTACATGAAGCAGTTTTTTATAAAAAACAGATTTGAGAGGTGAAAAAGTTTTTAAAAACTTATTGTTTTGCTCGATCCTATACAATGAAAGATTAAACTAAATAACTATTACCCAAAAAAAAAGAGAAAATAACTGTTGCCTAGAGCTAGAATCTGCGAAGGAGACGACAATTATTGGAATAAAAATGGAATCAAATATTGCCTAGAATCGCGTATTATAAATTTTAAGATCTGTTTTTTCCAGATAAATTATTTCTAAAGCAAGATAACAGCCCCAAAGTAATTCTTAAGAAAACAGCCGCAACTCAATGTGCAAAAATTACGAAAAATGATTGAATAACAGATCTGAAAACCGATTATTCAATTCATGAATCGAATATGGCAGAAAATTTGAAACAGATTTCATGAATCGAGATTTGAATATTCAAATAAACACATCCAACAAAAAAATATGGATCTGGAATAATGAACTTGATAGAAAATGCAAAATAGCCGATGGGAAATAGCCGACTTTTACAATAGTGCCAAAATTAATTACTAATATTCATATGCAAAACATCACCAATGTTCAAGACAATACGAAAGATACTTACCTTCTGCTGTACAGAAATCCGGTCATCAAAAATCTGTGCAGCCTCTTCAGCAAGAATACTATTACGCCTTTGCCTCTCGGTCTTTGATCTTTCCAGCCCCGCTGGCAGCTCTAGCTTCACAGGATTGATAATTTCCGACGGCATAGTATTTTCCCTAGGAAAATCCACACCATCGCTCCCTTCCAACATCAATCACAACCAAGTCTCAAGTTAACAAATTTATCTAATTCAACTGAAAAACGAATTCTATTTTTGTCAGACAATTCAAATCCAAAAAGAATGAAAATATGACTACTTAAATTTCAAATTAATTCAAATTTACGTAAACTAAGGATGAGATAAATAAAAATAAGAAAACCTCAACATCTGCACAATAAATAATCCTTTCACTTCTTATCACCATAACAAACAAAGTCACAACTAATAGAAGTTTAGTCATGCCAAATTTTAATCAATCATAGCTATAGATATGAACCAATAAAGGAATAAAAATGTAAAATATCATTTCCGAAGGTTATTTTCTTAAGCTGGAAACAAAGAAAATGAGAAAAAAAATACAAAGGTTCTATTCTGGACAAAATCACAAACAGAGAGGGAAAAAAAAAGGAAAAAGAAAGCTAACCATATCTATGCTTGTAAATGGCAGCTCATTCTCACTTGAAACCAAAAACAAATATGCTTTTCTAAACTCAACTTCATGCTCCACCTTCATCTACCTGTTTTCAAGAAGTCTCTAATCTTTCTGCAATTTATGGGACAATTCAACGTGCCAATTATTTTCGTGGCCCGAAGCTTTATCTGGGGATTTGTCTTTCGCCATCGCTGTAACTTACAGAAAAACAGATCAAATATATTTGGTCATAAAATATTAAGTAATTAAACAGAAGGAAAAAGAAGATAATTGGAATTTAAGAGGTTGCACGGCGACAGAGAAAAGAGGAGAGAGAAGACAGAGCGTTGGGGAGGAAATTGGCGAGGAGAGGGTAGTCTGGACGCCACAACGCCACTTCCCCTCCCAACACAATCCGAATAGTAAAGCTGACCAAATCCGAATTAGAAAATAAATACTCCATCAAAAATTGCAATTCTAAAATACTTGAGCAAAATGTATTCCTCAGCAAAAATAAATAAATAAATAATACCCATGAATTTTCCAGGCCCCAAAACCTAATAAACATAGAATTTAAACTACTAAATACCCTAAATCCCAATCTCAATATGTAAACACTGAAAAATAAAAATACAAAGCCCAATAAAGCCCTCACCTTTTCACAACAAAAAGTGAACCTTCAACATCCTTCCGGCTCTGCCAACAAAAACCCATTATTGAAACAATTAAGAAATAAAAAATAAATCAAACTCAATTAATATACATATTGCCGCTTAATGAATGTAGACACACTTCACATATTTGATTAGCAGGCTATTGGATAAATAAACAAACAATTATTTATTAATCGATCTGAATTTCTTTTTTGTGAAAACAAATCTGTAAATTTATGGAATTCTTTGTAATATTAATCTGAAAGTTTTTTGTGATAACAATTAAAAATAAGCATAACAACTCATATCGAAATTGCACAACCACACAACAATCTGATAAAAAAAAAATTGAGAAAAAAAAATCTAGATCGAATCATAAAAAAACCAATTGACCCTTCGAGATTTCCCATCTGGGATTTTCAGGGAGTAGGTGAGTTTTGTTAGAACAGTCTGTTGGATTTTGTAAGACAAAAGCAGGCGTCGATCTCCTCGAGACGGTATTGGGCCAGGTCGATTAAGCCCTTATTGGTCAATGCCTTGAGTAGGGTTTGGCACGACAGCCCAATTACTTCCTGTCGATACCCATCCGGGTCGATTACAGATAGCTTGGCGATTCGAGGAAATGATTAGTCGGGGGCAAAACGGCGGGCGATTATGGCGAGGGAGGAGAGATAGAGTGGGCGGGTTTGGTGATTTACAGATGAAGGCGGCGATTATGGCAAGGGAGGAGAGAGAGAGAGTGAGGGGGTTTAGTTATTTACATGTGAGGGCGGCGAGAGGAGAGCAGAAAAAAAACTTAGAAACCCTATATTTTTAATGTAAGGATAAAAATGAAAAAAATTTCTATTTTATACCTAGGCTAAAAAACCCCTGAAGGAAATATATTAATCAAACCACCATAGGCTGATAACTCAGCGTTCGGACCTACAGAGTCATGACACATGTCATCCGAAACAATGGTTAGTTGACACATAAGCTAGGGTGTCAACAGCATTAACAAATAGGTGGATTTAAGGACAATTTAAATTATTACTTTTTATTTAAAATATGATTAAACACACATTCACTTAACCAAATAATTATCTATGAAGGCTAAATCATATATTATGTCACTTAATAGAAAGTAAATAATTATCTATGAAAGATCTTAATAATTATTATTTATTTTAGTTATATAGAAATTTCAGGATATTAGAACATTTTAAATTAAATATTATATAAAAAATTTCGTACTGATCTTCATTTAAAAACTAATTTTAGGACCTAATCTAAATCAATTAGAAACTAATATGAATCAATTTGGATATGTTAAAACTTTTATAAAAAAAATTGGTCATGCGTTTAACGTTAAAAACATTGTTCATGCATAAATATAAATTAGAACATAGTTCTTTAACTATTTCTTAACAATGTAGAGAAAATATTTGCTTGTCGTATATAAATATCATTGGAAGAAATTTTGCTATATATAGAAAATGGTATCCATGCATTCAATAATGATAAAAATATTAAGAATATTTTTTTTATACTGCTCCCTTATTATATAGTTATAGATATTTGTAAGATTTATTAATTGTAATTTCAATTTGTCATAATTTGATTTATAGTTTTACTTATTGTATATAAGAATATAAATATATTAAAAATATTTATATGTAAGTCATATATAAATTAATGTGATAGATAATAATTATAGACATTAACTTTAATTTACAGTATCAACTCTATAATTAATTAGATATGTATGCATTTGGTAATGATTATCTTAATGGCAGATTTTAGTTGAATAATTATATATGTGAGTTCATATACTATATATAAGTCATATCTAGATTTAAATATGATCCAAATATATATATATCTAAGATTTAATAAGTATGTAATTAATAACTTAAATATAGATATAAATACATGATTTTTATATTTTTTTAATTAATTAAAACTGACTACTATATTTAGCATGTCGTTTTAGAGAGAAAATTTTGAGAAATATTTTTAGAAACGCTAGACTTTTTATATATATATATATAGATTTTTTTTCATTGGGACAAGTATAGTATTTTTGGAAAACTACAAAATTGACACCAAAGTTTAATTTAAATACAAAAAGTTCCAGTTTATCTTTCAAAAATAACAGTTACCCCCTTAATGATTGATTTATTTTTGTCTGTGAGTAATTCACTGTTCAAGAATTACAAATATTCTATTTTCAGGTATTCAGACAAGTATTTTTTTTTTTTAGAAATTACAAAACTAACCAACGTAATTTAGGTTAATTACAAAAAACTTCCCCCCCAATGGTTGTTTTATTTATGTTTGTAAGTAACACTATTCAATATTACCAAGTGTTTTTCCTTTTTTTTTTCCCAGTATTTGGACTAGAATAATTATTATTTAAAAAAAAAAGTTCTAGTCTAATTACAAAATGTTCCATTTATTATTTAAATATATTTTTAATCCTCTTAATGTTAGGGTTTGCCTAACAACATATCAAATTGATGGACTTACACATGTTCATCCTTTTCGTGCTTGCTTATTAGTTAATACCATATATTTTATGGTTATATGGGTAATGTGATTTATGAATTTGTGTTGTTTTATGATCATTTATTTTTTATGTCGTTCTTAATTTAATTAGTTTGCTCATTTATCATGATTTCACCAATTTAATTTATTTGTTAATTTATTGACATATTTTAAGTATGTGTTTCTTGTACTAAAGGATGATATGGATGCTTGAACCTTGGCCTCACAAAATCAATGGTTGATAACCTCATCTCTTGGTAATTTTCTAATTTCGTCTAAAAATCATAACTTCCATTTACGATTTTTTAATTTCATCTCAAGTGACTTTCAGCGACTGTGATATTACAATATTTATTGTCACGTATATATATTTGTAATGTTTTTGAGACGTTCAGTGACGATTTTTATTCATCCAAATTTATTTGTAATGATAATCTCCCTAATCATTTTTTCAATTTAAAAAAAATGTAGACATTTATAAAAGGGAGAGTGAAAAAAAAAATCAAAATGCATATAAGAAAACCAGGCCCAAGTAATGTATTGTAACAACAAATTATCTATTGCATCTCTTCATTATGACATTAAAATAAGCCATTTTAAAAAATCAACGACTTTCCATCAACGGATTACACACAAAAAAAAAAAGAAAAGAAAAGAAAAAATCACCTCACTTTCCAACCAAAAATTACACATAATTAAATTGCGTTAGCAAAAATAATCTTACCTCTTCAATCTCCTTACAAGTATATTGTTTTTAAGAAAAAACTAAATAATATAAAAGTTGTCAATGTAAAATATGTATGCTGTGTATTATATCATATATATATTGTCCGAAGCAGTCAGTTGGATCCTGCATAACTTGTACAGTTCATCACGTTCTCGTGGGAAGAACATAGCGAATAAATCTCTTCTATAGTCGCTATTCCATTTACACAATCTCTGAATTTCTCACAATTCATCATATATTCTTTGCTAGTATTTGCCTCTGTAATTAGATCTATTTGTGGAAAGTCCTCCAGAGCCAGCGGTGGATATCCAGTATCATAAAACAGGCCGGTATAATCCTGCATATAAAAATTATTAACTTTAATTATCAGTAATCCAATTAAAATATAATTAAATGGAAAGATATAATTAAAATAGGTAAAAGCATGATTCAATATAGGGGAAAGATATTTTAGCCAGTCAAAATAATTCATGGAAATTCGTGAAGAAATCCACAGGGTTCATCAGTTTGGAGATTGTTTTAAATTATTTTTTAAGGGCAGCTTTAGAGAAAGATGTTTTATTTCATTGGGTCCAATCCAATCCAATCCAATCCAACTTTTGTGACTTTAAATTAAAAGGACAACAACCTCAAAGAGGATCATTCCTGGGACCATTAATGAAGCCGTTGATTATACCTGAATGAAATTTGATATGTTTTGGGTGCCATAACAATAGAATTGGTCAAATGAACTGTTGACTTCATCCGATACAATCTGAGCCGTTGAATCTGCATCTTTTGACCCAACCATCGTCATTGGTGTCCCTTGTGTGAGATCCGAAGAAGATGCCTCGGACGGATTTTTGGAATGAATTTGATGGATTTTAGAGATGACTTGGTCCTCGTTTGTGTTCTCTCTATGGTTTTGCGACGTCTCAGGGGTGGGGCCACCGCCATTGTCGTCGTCCCACAAAACTTGATCTACGATGGCCCCAAGAGATGATTGTTTACTAGTCTTGGTTATGACTATGTTCTTCTTGAAAACCCGGCATAGTGCATAAGACTCCTATAAATAATGTGAAAGAACAAGGATTTATTTGATTAGTAACCAAGTTTTTGAGTAATTTTGAAAAGAAAAGGATCGGTAGAAATCAATATTCTAAATTCTATTTACATTTTCAAATGTAAATATTTATAAATTTTATTTAAACCCTCTTAGATTTTGATAAAGTGAGCAAGCATTTGATTTTTTATTTTTTAAAACTTATTCTCAACTATTGCTTGGAAAAAATAACATAAAGTTAATAATTGATTATTTCATCAATTAAAGATAGTTGCTAACATTTTTTTTCTTTCTTCTCCATCAAACCCTAGACAAATTAGAAGAAATTTCAGCCCATCAAAATTCAAATATAAGATGTGAATGCAATTATGAGAATCAAAAAAGCTATATTCGTATGTATTATATATACCTTGAGAGATGATCGAGTGGTGCTGGATGCAGAGTCAGTGAGGCGATATTCGTGCATTACCCAATCAGTTCTAGTTCCATGAGGCGCTCTCCCTCTATAATACACTAATGTCTTCTTCATCCCGACGGCCCGCTTATGTGAGTGCACGGCCCGATCTTTTCCCGTGGCCTTCCAGTAGCCCGACCGGGTTGCCCGGTTCGTCCTCGACCCGTTCGGGTATTTCCTGTCCCGGGGACTGTAAAAGTACCATTCCATGTCCTTGCTAGGCAAAAATGACTTATCTGCCAAATTAAGATTGAAATTAATGTTACGATGCAAAATTTCAGAAAAGTTAAATTCATTTAAATATCTAAATTGAATTACCAGGCAAATCCCAAGGTTCGCATTTGTAGAGATCAACCTCAGGGATGACTTCGAGCTCGATGATCCCACCGTTGATTTTCCGATCAAGGTAGTAGGCAACAAGCTCCTCATCCGTTGGATGGAACCTAAATCCTGGAGGAAGTGTCATTGGCCCCATAATTAATTACAATGCAATCTCAATTTTTTGATGTCTGTTTTTGGGGAAAGAAGGAAATTAAAGAAGAAGATGGTATAGAGAGTTATATTGGATTTGGAATAGTCGGTTAAGTGGGAGCTAGGACAACATTGGAACTTGATATTTATATATAGCCGGCAACTGTTAAGGATCAAAAGCCATTAAAGTGGTCCTCGTCATCCTATGTCTTTTTTGCATAGATAATTAAGTTTTTTTGGTGGGTTTTTTTTTTTGGGTTTCTTTTTGTTAATCTTATTTGATTTCACACTTGAAGGCTTAATAACAGGACACTTTAACTAAGCCAATTAAATAGTTCACATGACATCATGTTACATTTATGTAACTAATTTATTTTGGCTCGTATGAACAGAGACGATTTTCTTTGCATTACGTTAAACAATTAATGGTCCTGGTTACATGTACATAAGATATTACTGTTAACTACCATCGACTTCATACATGCATGCACTATAATTAAAGTAATCAATATGAATTGTGGTGAAAATATGAAGCTGTGCAGGAATCAAAATTCCAAACTTTGTACCTACTCTAATTTTTTTTATTTTTTTTTTCTGTTTCTAAAATTTACCATATCACATTATATTCCACAACCCTAGTCTCAATTGGATTGCAAGCAAAATATGCAAAACAAAAATATTCTTTGTACTACTTATATACTCCCTCCTTTTTCTCCGTTCTAATTATATAGTAAATTGGAAAATAATATGAGATATACTAGGATTTGTATAGGGAGAAAATTGAAAATTAGTTAAATAAATGTAAATCAACATTGAATTAAAAAAAATTAACAAGCTAAAATGTCATTTAATATAAAACAGACATAGAGACAGTATTATATTTCTTGATATGACAAAAACTAAATAGACTATATTTGTATATTTGAGAAGGGAGAAATAAGTAATTTCTTAATTAATAAAAAGACTAGTTATATAACTAATTTCATAATTAACCAATTAATTAACGAGTACAGAATCAATCTGGAAATCATAACTAGATGAACACCACACAGAGACAACAGTGATACTGAAGAAAGGGTGAGGATCTGGTAATCCGATTTTACATATATCAGTTAAAGTGATGATCATCAGACGATATGTATGAGAGAGAGTAGCTTTACAAGATTCTGGGCAAATATGATTGGGTGTGTGTGAAAGCAGAGATGGGAGAAGAAGAAGCTTTCAGTGCTTTTGTCTGCTCACAAACTAACAAAAACAAGTGGGACCCGCAGAAAGGCTGCGTGGGCCACCTCACCGACCCTTCCCCACAACACGCAATGCCCCACCCAATCACAACCCCTTTTCCTCGCACATCATGACATCACATGCAATCATTACATTCTCGTATTCTCCGAGTATACATTAATAATTCTACAGTTGGCCTACGTACGTATACAGCTTTCACATATAGGGCATACAGTTGGAATGTAATATTTTATGACATATAGGTAGAGGTATAGATACCATACTTGTAAGGTGTAGACAAATTAATGTTTCTTTACTGTGTGTTGTGTGTGTGAAACACATGAAGTTCTTTCAGGAATGTTTTTTGTGCACCCATTTCTATATTTACATATTAAGGGCAAAAGAGCCCAGGGTGGGTACCACGGGCGGCAAATATTGGCTCCACTACATTTTGGTGGCCTTAATTTTTTTTTAAGATGGCAACAATTAATTATTATGTCTAATTGCCTCTTAATTCAATCAATTTCCTTCCGCTTGTTAAAAGTAAAGGAGTCTATTTTTCTTGAAAATAGAAGTTCTAATTGAACTCGTCTCTTAATTTAGGAAATGTGATGGATAAAGGGATAATATATTCTAGCTTTACCTCAGTATCATAAAAATCAATGTAGTTTGGAAAATAAAGAGAAAAATGAACTTTCTGTTATTGCAATAGTGCTATATTTGTAGACGACTTACTTGAATCACACATATCGACAAATCGTGCTAATTGTATATTGGAACTTGATTGGACAGTCGTTACCGTATCTAGTTTGAAGGTGTTTCACTAATTTTCTTTAATTTAAAATATTTTCCAAGCTCATTTTATCTGATGTTTTAGAATTATATAAGATGATACTCATGTCAATAATAAATAAATATTGTTCTACACTCAACTAGCAAAATTTTTTTTTTTTTAATTGTCGTTATTGAATTTCTATCAAAATTAAAAAATATAAAAATTTGATTAATAAATTCATAATCAATTAATGATATTTTTCATTAATCACTCACTCTCTTTCCTCATTATTATCCTCCAAATAAATTTGTCTTGATTTTTTGAAATAAATAGATTTAAATTTGAAATAAGGTATTAAAATTTTTTGAATCGATAATTAATTTATAAAAAAATCAAACCTCAAAATGATATTTAATATAAATTTGAAGGAATATGCTTTTTAATAAATTCCTTATGTTTAAATATTTTTCCAACAATGTCATTCTTCTCTTTCTTTTAATTTTAAATAAGTTGCAGCGCTTTTATTAAAAATGAGAAAAGTATCAGAGTACATAGCACACAATGAAAAAGAAACGAAAACAAATAAACTAGCGCTTCATAAGACATGCTCGCTTAAGAAAACTCTTTGAAACTTTGCGTAAAGGAGTAGAAACTTCGTCTTCAGTCATATCCGCCCAAAATTGTCCAAAAGAGATATCCATAAGGTGAAAGGCAGAAGAGGATTTTGGATCGTTGACAATGAAAATAGTAGAAGACTCCTGTTGCAATTTTTTAATTTTATCAATTAGTTCCCGATCAGTGGCAAGTTTACGAAAAATAGGGGTGAGATATTGGCTGCCAATATCCGACTCGTCCACTATAATACCTTCTTCATGTGTAAGACAGGCTATTGGAGTATGTTGCGCTGAAGGAGAGACCTTATCCGAAGAACCCATGTACACCTGATCAACATAACTCTTACTCGAAAAAGCAGGTTCCTCATAAAGCACAAGTTGTCGAGAGATGTCACAAACTATCTCAACCGATCTGCAAACGGTCGGTTGGTTCTTCCTGCAGAGCTGTGCAGTTAGTTGCTCACCCTTGTCTGAGCCACTGTTGGAAGGCTCAAAAGCAGTACGGTCACTACAAAAAAAAACTGGCAATCCTGGCGGATATGCTGACGGGTAAAAAGCCATCAGCATTGCTGGCGGACTTACTGGCAAAATCAAATGCTGGCGGATATACTGGCGGCCTTGGCCGTCAGCGAATGAGCGAGAGT
>BMAC01000032.1:803938-819628 GCA_014905375.1 Phtheirospermum japonicum | reverse complement strand
ATTAAACTATAATTATAAATTATACAATAATTATTACATAATTATAATTAATACCCTAAATGAAACCCTAATTTCAAATTAAACCTAAATTAAACTATAATTATAAATTATATCATTAACTATTACATAATTATAAAACCCTAATTTCAAACCCTAACCTATAAACCCTAATTTCAAACCCGAAACAATAAAATCAACAAATAAAATTAACAAAATAGAATTCAAATACAAAAATTAAAAACTCACCTTGTAAGAGCTGGCAGCGAAGGCGGGCTGCGAAGGTGGGTGGCGGAAGGCTGAGGATAGTGGCGGCGAAGGCGGGCTTCGAAGGCGGGCCGTGGAGCTTCCGGCTTCGAGCGGCGGTGGCTGAGGAGAGTGGCGGCAAGGCGGGCTGTGGAGCTTCCTTCTCTCTCTCTCTCTCTCTCTCTCTTTTTTTTTTTTTTTCCATCTTCTTTTCTCTCTGTTCTTCTTTCTTTGTTCTGCTGCGCAAAGGAACAGCGGGCGGCTTGCCCGCTGTTTAATTAGGTCAAGAATTCCGAGGGAATTAATACCCCTCGATTTTTACTATTTTTTAAATTCAATTATTTAAAAAAAATCGAAAAAAGTAGAAAAAAAATAGGATTTATTTCCGGGACGCCGAGACGCACCCCCCCTCCGCCCCGCCCCGGTCGTAAATTCTTGGGTTTATTTTTTCTATTTTTTACTATTTTTATTAATTTTTTAAATAATTGGAAAAACCGAGGGAATGGATTTCCCTCGGTTTCAAACCGAGGGATTTGAAACCGAGGGAAAATCCAATTCCTCGGTTTTTAATTCAATTTAAAAAAAAATCCAAAAAAAATAGAAAACACGTAGTTATCGATCGACGCCCGACCCCCGTGGTTCCGGGACGCTGAGACGCACCCCTCCCCGAACGTAAATTCTTGGTTTTTTTCTTCTATTTTTTCAAGTTTTTTTTCATTTTTCATTTAAAATCGAAAAAAAATAGAAAACGCGTGCTAAACGATCGACGCCCGACCCTCGTGGTTCCACGACGCCGAGACGCACCTCTCCCCGCCCTGTTCGTAAATTCTTGGGTTTTGTTTCCATTTTTTACCATTTTTTCTATTTTTTCTATTTTTTCAAGTTTCTTTTCCATTTTCATTTAAATCGAAAAAAAAAAAACAGAAAATGCGTAGTAAACGATCAACGCCCGACCCCCGTGGTTCCACGACGCCGAGACGCACCCCTCGTCCCCTTCGACAAAATCACAATACTTCGTCGCTTCGCATTTCCAACCGAAAGAGTTGATCGATCGATAGTATCTTGTTGTTGGTCAAATTACACGACACGTGAGGATACGCACGTGCTCGTTGATATTTTTCGATCGAAATTGGGTCAAAACTACCCCACATGCCTAAGAAGATAGTATTAGTTTCATTTTTATGATTTTTCTATTTTTTTCTATTTTATTTTACTTTTTTAAAAAACTGAAATTTTCGAGGGAATGGATCTCCCTCGGTTTCAAACCGAGGGAAATCCATTATCTCGAAAACTTCAGTTTTTTAAAAAAATAAAAAAATAGAAAATGCATAGTTATCGATCCACGCCCGACCCCTGCGGTTCCAGGACGCCGAAACGCACCCCTCCCCGCCCCGGTCGTAAATTCCTTGGTTTCGTTTATATTTTTTACTAATTTTTTTATTTTTTCGAGTTTTTTTCTATTTTTCATTTAAAATCAAAAAAAGTAAAAAATGCGTACTAAACGATCGACGCCCGACCCTCGTGGTTCCACGATGCTTAGATGCACCCCTCCCCGCCCCGTTCGTAAACTCTTGGGTTTTTTTTTCCATTTTTTTTTACCATTTTTTCTATTTTTTCGAGTTTTTTTTTTCATTTTTCATTTAAAATCGAAAAAAAAAGAAAACGCGTACTAAACGATCGACACCCGACCCCCGTGGTTCCACGACGCCGAGACGCACCCCTTGCCCCGTTCGGCAAAATCACGACGCTTCGTTGCTTCGTGTTTCCAACCGAAAGAGTTGATCGATCGATAGTATCTTGTTGTTGGTCGAATTACACGACACGTGTGGATACGCACGTGCTCGTTGATATTTTTGGATCGAAATTGGGTCAAAACCACCCCACGTGCCTAAGATGATAGGATTGGTTTCATTTTTATGATTTTCTATTTTTTTAAGAAACTTAAATTTCCGAGGGAAAGGTGAAACCCTCGGTTTGAAACCGAGGGAAATCCATTCCCTCGGAATTTTTAGTTTTTTTTTTAAAAAAAAGTAGAAAACGCGTAGTTATCGATCGACGCCCGACCCCCGTGGTTCCAGGACGCCGATACGCACCCTCCTCGCCCCGATCGTAAATTCTTGGGTTTCGTTTATATTTTTTACTAATTTTTCTATTTTTTTGAGTTTTTTTCCATTTTCATTTAAAATCGAGAAAAATAGAAAACACATACTAAACGATCGACGCCCGACCCTCGTGGTTCCATGATGCCGAGACGCACCCCTCCCAGCCCCGGTCGTAAATTCTCGAGTTTGATGAAGATGGAAAAGGGTTTTTGTGAAAAGGAATGAATATAAGTAGACTCTAAAAAAAGGTTGTAGCAACATAATCCATCTGAACATTACACTTCAGTAATGGCGGGAAAATGAAAAGTTTTTCCGCCCATATTTTCTTACGCATAATTTTCTTTCTCTCCATTTTTCAATCGCGCTGTCCATCTGCAAAAGAAAAATCCCAAGAAATAATCATCAAATCCTAAAAAGGGATTTAAATAGTTTAGGAGGAGAGTTATCTAAATAAATAATATAATTAATTTAACAAAAATTGAAATGTATATAAGAGAACATAATTTGCTTTGTTTTTTTTTCCTTTTTAACTTTCATGTGTTTCTTTTTCCTTTTTTTAGTTATGATGAAGTTTGGGAATAACGAGGACTCAATTATCGTTAATTAGTTAATTTATGGTAACAACCTAGGAAAAGATATTTTAATATTTGAACCAACTTTCAATCTCAATTACTTTCCTAAATTCTTGAGTTTTTTTTTTCTATTTTTTACTATTTTTTCTAATTTTTTGAGTTTTTTTTTTCATTTTTCATTTAAAATCGTAAAAAACTAGAAAACACATACTAAACGATCGACGCCTGAACCTCGTGGTTCCAAGACACCGAGACGCACCCCGTTCGTAAATTCTTGGGCTTCGTTTCTATTTTTTTTACTAATTTTTCGAGTTCTTTTTCCATTTTCCATTTAAAATTGAAAAAAAAATAGAAAACGCCTCCTAAACGATCGACGCCCAAACCTCGTGGTTCCACGACGCCGAGACGCACCCCTTCCCGCCCCGGTTGTAAACTCTTGGGTTTTGTTTATATCTTTTACTAATTTTTCTATTTTTTTGAGTTTTTTTTTCTATTTTTTTATTTTATAAATAATTGAATAAACGAGGGTTTATATTGCCCTCGGTTTGAAACCGAGGGAAGGCTTGGTCCCTCGGTCTCAAACCGAGGGAAATGTAAACCCTCGATTTATTTTTCAATTAAAAAAAACCCGAGGGAATGAATTTCCCTCGGTTTCAAACCGAGGGTTTCACCAGTCCCTCGGTTTGATTCCGAGGGAAAACACTCCCCTCGGTTTTTTTAATTTCTAAAAGAAATAATAATAAAATCCCAAGGGAAATTCTTTCCCCTCGGAAAAAATTGCCCTCGGAAATCCTTCGGTATTTCCTTCGGTGATTATTGCGGAAAATATTGGCGGTGTATTTTCGAGGGAAAGACCGAGGGAAAATATTTTCCCCGGAAAGACCCGAGGGATATTCTACTCCCTCAGTTTGTCCCTCAGAAATTCCGAGGGGAATCTTTTCCCTCGGTTTTTCTCTCGGAAAACTGCTATTTTTTTGTAGCGCTCTCAACTGCTGTCCAAGTTCATGCTACAGTGTAACTCCCAAAAGTTACAAATGAGTTGAAAGAAGAAATAAATTTTGTTGTTTCAAATTTAAAATCAAAGACTAAGGGGGGTGTCCCCAACATAGAATTTAGTGGAATTTAGAATTTCATAATAATTTAGGTGTCCTCAATTTAGATTTCTATGGAATACATTAAATCTTGTGTTCCTCAACTTGGATTTTAATGGATTCTACGAAAATCCAGTGTCCTCAAATATTTTATGAATTTCATGGATTTCTTTTATAAGTGGATTTGAATGGATTTTCATAGAATTCTAAGGCATATTTATGAAGAAAATATTCTTCACAAAACCCAACCTCAACCCACCCAATCCGAATTCCATTTTACTAAAAATAGTAATAACAACAACAACAATAATAATAATAATATTGATAATATAATAGAATAAAATAATAGTACTAATAGTTATTATAATAATACATTATTATTATTATTATTATTATTTATTTTTATTATTGAGTGAAAAAGAATAAATATATTTTTCTCCCATGTATCTCTACTAGCATATTATTTTATATATTCTTTTAAACTTTCAATAAACTTGTACCTTAATTGTATGACAATAATTTTAAATTTATTATTCTACAAATATGATTATTATTATTATTATTAATTTGTATTTTCATTTCATTCTAAGTTTTGTGAATAGCCACCATATATTTGCTTTGTAGTCTTATTTCGATTGCTAAAATCTTTTTTTATGGATCACTTCATTATAATATTTTACTGGAAATAAGAAATTTTATTCAATATATATATATATATATATATATAATATATATATATATATATATATATATATATATATAGTGTGTGTGTGTGTGTGGTGATTTCTTCTATTTTTCTTAGTTGATAAATATTTATTATCACATCTTGATAGATGCATTTTTATTTAAAAAATATGAATTATCTCCATCAATGTTATTTTTAGTTGAATAATTATTTTAGCAAAAATATTTTATAAAAAAAATCATACTTGACCATGTCAAATTATATTTATATTAATGACTTTGTTTGAATACTTCCATTTTTTATGATTATGAAGTTATTATATTTACATAAATTTATTAATTATATTTTGATAAAATTCAACAAATTCCATTAGAATATTTTAAAATTTACACAATTCCATTGTATAAGAATCCATAAAACTCCATTAAAATCCAATAGAATTCATAATAGAATTCATAAAATTCTTTAAAATCTATGGAATTCCAAATTCTTAAAAATCCTTCGAAACCCGTGTTTAGGACACCCCCCTAAGAGTTTAAATGTTGAGAAGTAATTACAGTAAATAAAAAATAAATAATTTATTACATGAAATGGCAAAATTTGGGCTTTTCTAATAGGCTCGATTCAATCAAGCATTCGTGTACACAGATCGCGCATGCACACAAGTCCATGGTCTGAACCACCAATCGGACCGTGACTTGCACCCTCCTTGTGGGCGCGCGTGAAGAGAGACTTCTTGTATACAAAGTATCTTTTACCAATAAGATGATACTTTATAAACTGCCTCATTTCCCCTTATTTTTCCAATGTGGGCAATGGAAAATCTATCTCAACACTCACACTTTGAGTTTTAATATTTTTATCTTCCAAAAACTATTTTGGACAAATAAATATTTTATTTCGATGGTCTCACAACATAGAACATGACTCCACATTCAAACTTGTCTTTGAACAAACGAGACATTAAGTTAATTGTGTTTTAAGTTCACCTAATTTCCTTCATTTAAATTCATTTTTCCAACAATCACCAACATGAAGGAAATTGATAGTATTTTGTATTAAAATCTAACAGTCGAAACTTTCATAGGATAGGTAGGTATCATCCTTAGAACTTTTCATTGTAGAATTACATGTACTTTACTAGTTGACAAGTATAACATGATGCCTTTGAAATGTTATGCCATTTATGTAAATGATCATATACCGCACACAAGGTTTTTCATAACTTATTTCAGTTCTTATACTTATGCTCATTTATGGCCCTGAATATGCACCTCGTTCTGCGAGAGATTCTAAGAATTGAGCCTCTCACAATTCTATTCGAAGCGGACTCACTTCTCTCTCACATAGGTGATTCTTCATTCGGAGTATACTACGCTACACTGCTCGACTCAGTGACACAAGAATCATTAAAAGCCAAAAGCTTATTCTTTCTCCACACATTTTACTTTTAAAGAATGGATAAGGAATAATATTCACCGTAGTGATTCTATTAATATTTTTAAAATTAGGTTGTCACTTTGAACCTAAGTCTTGGGATCTGTAGTCAACTAAGTTGGATTTCCATTATATCAACTCATTTCCAGAGGCTGTAATCCCGTTCCACTTGCTGTTTTTGCAACTAACCCTTTGGCTAGAAGATTTGAAAGGTCATCCTTCTATTTCACATAGACATTAGAGATAGTCTTAGTTGAGAGTAGTTGTTTAATGGTATAATGTCTTCAAAAAATATGTCTATACTTACCATTATACATCTTACTCTTTGCTCTATCAATTGGTTATCGCAAAGAATACCTATTGTCGGCACAAGTTTAGGCTCTTCAGCACATTTTTCTAAGACTATATCTTCTATGAATTGATGCAACCATTTAGCCTGTTTAGCACATTTAGCCTCTTCAGCACATTTTTCTATATCTTACATCTCGAAATATCTTCTATGAATTGACGTAACCATTTAGCCTCTTCAGCACATTTTTCTAAGACTATAAACTCAAACTCCATAGTAGATCCAAAAATTATAGTTTGTTTAAAAGATCTCCATGATACGACTGCATCTAAAGTCTTTAATATCTGATATCCAGTTGGCATCCGTATAGACCTGTAGAACATTTGGATATTCCACATAGTACAATCCAATATCACGAGTATATCTCAAGTATTGAATACAACCACACTATTCCACTCCGGTGTTTAACTCCTGGATTACTAGTATGTCTACTCAGTCTGCTCACTGCATAGGCAACATCTATTATTGTACAACTCATTAGGTACATCAAACTCCCTATTAATCTTGAGTGTTCTACTTGAAAAATACGTTCACCTCTATTTTTCGATAGATGTTGATTTGTATCTATCAGGTTCTTAGTATGAGACCAGTCTTCCTTGTTAAGCTTCTCAAAGGTTTTATCTACATAATGAGATTGGCTTAACATGATCCCTTGTGATTCTTTATGGATTCTAAGTATCACATCGGTTAGGCTCAATGTTCTTCTTGTCAAATCTCGAGTTCAACATGTCTTTTGTGGATATAACAATCAGAACATATCCTAATTCATTGTCTTTAATGTAGACACATTTATCACATTCGTTGATTTTATATTAACATTTCATCATGGCATTATGAAACTTCTCATGCCATTGCTTTGGAGACTCTTTAATGCCATATACGAAGACTTAACCAATTTTCAAACCTTATTCTCTTTCCCAGGAGTCGAGAACCCTTCCAATTACCCCATGTCGAGTTATTCTTTTGAATCTATATTTAGAAAAGAGATTTTACATCTATTTGAAGTATTTGCAGATTTCTTAAAGCAACTATAGCAATAATCATCCTGATGGATGTTATTCATGTTATTAGAGAATACGTATCAAATGGATCAAGACCTTCTCTTTGCTTGTAACCTTTAATTATAAGGATACCCTTGTACTTATCAATCGTTTCGCTAGATTTCATTTTCCTTTTGAAAATACACTTATGCTCTAATGATTTACTTATATGAGGAAGATCTAATTAGTTCATGTGTGATTTTTCAAAATCGAATCAACTTCTCTTTTAATTGCCTCATTCCATAGAGGTCTCAAATAGCTAGCTGCTTAGAATAACTTAGGTTCAATTTCAACCATATAAGTTAGAAAATCTATACCGAATGTTTTTTATAACCTAGATATCTTGCTTCTACGTGGTTGTACCTCAACGTCTTCATCTTGTTATTAGATTCTATTTTGGACATAAGTGGAAACACATGTCCAAAGAACGAAGCAGATCGTATTCTTGTGTATGTTCTCAATCTCAAACTCATGCACAATAAACTGATAAGCACTACTATTATGTGCATATCCAATGAATATGCAATCAACTTTTTTGATCTTATTTTCACCTTTGTAGGTATATATTGCAACCTTCACTACAAAAAAAATAGTAAATACCGAGGGCATTACCGAGAGAAATATTGCTCTCGATAATACCAACGGAATTAATGAAGGCATATTTTACTAAGTGCATTACTAAGGGGAATAACCTTCTGTAACGACACCCTCGATAAATCTTTTGGTAACTCAATGCTAATATTTTTCGCCACTATTACCAAAGGCAACACCAAAAGATTTTTGAGGGCACGTATACCGAGTACAAAGTCCCCTCAGAATTGTCGATGGGATTTATTTCCCCTAAACAAAATTCAAGGGTGAAACGTTCCATATGCCCATTTATTTAAATAAAATAAGTAAACCAAATAGATCAAATATATAATTTTATTAAAATAAATCATAAAATATCATTTTACACACTTTAGATATTGTTAGTTTAGATGTTGATATAATTATTATCGAACATGTATTTATTGACTCCCTCATAATTAAAGACAATTCATGAAAAAAATAATCATTAGGTAGGTTTCTAATGAAAACATGTCAGTTATATCTAACCGACTCATGAATTTATGAAAAAAAAAATCGTGGGGTAGATACCTGATGAAAACATGTCAGTTATCTCCAAGCGAATCGTGAAGCTACCATAAAACTCTAAATTCTTGGAGATATATGATGTTGCTCTAAACTTGTGTAAATCATCTAATTTCTCGCATTTCCATAGTCCTAAATAGAATTTTGGCAGAGTAATATGAGGTTTAGAGTTTTCTAAATATTGAGGTGTATAAAAATCAACTTTTTATGTTTATTTTCCTTTTTGTGTGATTTTTTCATGTATTTAAGTAGGCATTTATTGCATTAGTTCATTTTGAAAGAGATTGACGGTCTACCCATTATTTTTTGGATTATTCTTCTCGATATATTATATCTTAACTTTGTTATTTAGAGATCGTGTGTTAGTGGGAAGGTAAAGGACTGTGCTGGCGGGATATGAAAGTTAAGTATAGCTCTACAACTCCATCCTCTTGATTTTCCACAACTTCCATTACCTCACAACATACAGCCTATCAAACCCTCTTGTTTATTTTCATTATCTCTTCAATTTTCCATAAACTTATAGAGCAAAGAGAAAAAAAAATTTTAACCTCCTGAACTATGGCCATTTTGACACTTTGCCTCCTAAACTTTTTTTTTTTTCGTGCAAATTACCTCCTAAACTGTACGAATTTTGCACTTAACCTCTTGAACTCCCGTTTTTGGTGGAAATTATAGCCGGATCTCACTCGTGTGACATGCACGCTAACATATAAGGGGTAAATTGACATTCGTGAGCACTACATAGGTTCCAAATCCTACGCGTATACATATATTAATGTGAACATTATCTTAACAGGTCACACGAGTTCTCACGTGTCATTGTTTTGAGCATGAATCATCAGTAAAAGATGAAAAGTCAATTTTACCCCTTATATGTAAGCGTGCATGTCACACGAGTGAGATCCGACCAAAAGTTCCACCAAAAATGGGATTTAAAGAGGTTAAGTGCAAAATTCGTACAATTTAGGAGGTAATTTGTACGAAAAATGATTTTAGGAGGCAAAGTTTCAAAATGGCCATAGTTCAGGAGGTAAAATTTTCTTTTCTCTAGAGCAAAACCATTTTTCTCAAACTTTGAATTTTTATTTTTGTGTTGTTACATCTGTTCTATTTTCTTCTGGAACATAAGATGGTGAGCACACAAATTGCGGAATGAGGGAACTCGGTACATAGTTTTTGACAAATTTAACAACATGATAGAGTAGAGCTCTATTTATGGAAAATTCACAGCTATTGATTTCCCAAACACTTGTCATAGTGTTTCTTGATTTTAAGTTGGGGAAGAACCTAGAGATGCTGCCTTAGGATGTATGTAAGAACATCTTGTTTTATTTTATGGGCACGTCCCTTTGGCATCCCAGACCAATAAGGGGGAGAATATGATGGTTTTTAGAGAGGTTCTAAGATAGGATGATATTGCATGATAATCTTATACTTGATTGCTTTAGTTGATATTTGATTTTATCTAACTTTCGTAGAGGTCTTCATTGTCTCATCGGCTCTGATACATTGCATATGTTCGGATTATACTTGCTTTTATTTCTTGACTTTTTATGTGCCTTCAAGAAATATTTTCGAAATAAATGCGAAAGGGGGAGATTGTAAGAAAATGAGAATTTGCATCATTCGAATATATTTATTTTTTTTGGTTAAATTGTTTCTTGGAAGTTTCATGAAAACTAAGTATAATTTATTACTTATGGGTCAAAAAATTATTTAAGGGAATATTTTATCTCCATACAGTTTCCTTATATATTAAATATTAATTAGGAAATAAATTTTTGTTTATCCCTCTTACTTGTAGATGTAGTTACGCGCCCAGGAAAGGGCGAGAAAATCAATAGATATGGAAAGTCATGATTGCAGCGTGTAGATTTTGGAAGATTTAAAAATTTTAAGATAGATTCGAAAAGCTTTATACTCCCTCCGTTCCTAAATAATTGTCGTTTTGGACTCTTTCCCAGTTTTCATATTAAATGACGTTTAAAATACTTATCACCTTTTCTGTCTATTTTATCCCTATCATAATCCTAATAAACTCTATATTTTTTAACTTATCAATAATATTTTGTGAAAGATAAGTTTTAGAAAATACGTAAGTATGATAGATGAATAAAGATAAATAAGATTTTTTTTATGTAAAAGATAATTATAAATATTTAAGAGGTTGATTATTTGGGGCAACTTAGTCAGATTAAACAATTCTTAATTATTCCATCCCAAGCCAGAACGTCATTTATTAAGAATTGGAGGGAGTATATGGAAAGATGGTGTTGCTGCCCAAAAGTCAAAGAAGTCAACGAATCTTATAGAATCCAAATTCTACACAAGGAAATACGAGTATTGGGAAACAAAAATCCTATTTATTAGGATTGTAGCAGATTTGCAAGGCAAAATTCGACCATGAAAGAAAAACTTGAGTATGAAAGTTTCATGTTCCAACATGCACATTCCATAGACCGAAATATGAATATTTAAATATCAGATTGAGTTGAAGTCGAATGAAACTGAATCCTACTAGAATTCTACTTACAAGGAATGCGGTTTGCTAAAGTCCGGCCCAAATCACGACCCATGAGGACACCCTCTTTATTTAGGAGACTGACTTAGGAGCTATATTAATACATCTCTGGTCTCATTGTATTTAGCATGAGTTAGCAAGATTTTTATACTTAAAAGGCATATCTTAAAAAATCCGAAAGCTTATTTTATATTTTATCTATTAATTAGATTCAAGATTCCAGTCTAATTTTTTGCATCGCTTGAATATTGAAAATTAGAATTTTCTTGTTAATTTGGTGCTTGGAATGAACATCTTTTGAGTTTAGAAGGGAGTCCATAAAGTGTTGTAGAAGTCCACTTGTTAACCATAAAATTAGTTAGAATAGTTGTTGTAGTGTCGGGAAAATTATTTTTTTGGTCCATTATGTTGTTCACTTTCCAATTTAGGACCAATATATTGTCCACTATCAAAACAAATAAACGAAGTTGGCAAAATCATCAAAAAATGTACAAAATTATCCCGATTGGGCTTTTTTGCTGACGTGGCGTGATTCAATAATTTCTTATCATTTTTTTTAAAACATTAATTGAACAAAAAACTTGAGAAAGAAATCAATTTTGGTCCATTATATTGACCACATTCCAAAAAATGTACGTGACATTGACCATCATCAAATCACATCTGCTAAGTTGGTCAATTCATAAAAAATGGTTCAAAAATATTTTTTATATTTTTTAAATAAAAAATATATATTTAATATATATTAGATATGTAAATTAATTTATAAATAATTATATTTATTTATAGTTTTAGATTATATTTATGAATAATGATATTAGAAATACATAATATTATAATAAATATTATATATATATATATATATTATAAATATAATTATTCATAAATAATTATAAATACATATTATTCAAAAAATATATTATTAATTATAAATACATAATATTATAATAAATATTATATATATATATATATATTATAAATATAATTATTCATAAATAATTATAAATACATATTTAATATATATTAGATATGTAAATTAATTTATAAGTTATATTTATAAATAATTATATTATATTTATAAATGTAGATTATATTTATGAATAATGATATTATAAATTCATAATATTATAATAAAAATTATATATATAATTTATACTTTTATATTTATTTCTAATTTTATTAATTTTTATTAATTAAAATCTTACTAATAAGAATTATATATTTGTAACAATTATATATCATTATTTGTATATAACATATATTTGTAATTAATAATATATTTTTTTAATAATATGTATTTATAATTATTTATGAATAATTATATATAGAATATTTATTATAATATTAAGTATTTATAATATCATTATTCATAAATATAATCTAAAACTATAAATATAATATAATTATTTATAAATTAATTTACATATCTAATATATATTAAATATATTTTTTTTTATTTAAAAAATATAAAAAATATTTTTGGACCATTTTTTATGAATTGACCAACTTAGCAGATGTTATTTGATGATGGTCAATGTCACGTACGTTTTTTGGAATGTGGCCAACATAATGGACCAAAATTGATTTCTTTCTCAAGTTTTTTTTGTTCAATTAATGTTTAAAAATAAAAAAAAAATGATAAGAAATTATTGAATCACGCCACGTCAGCAAAAAAACCCGATCGGGATAATTTTGTACCATTTTTGATGATTTTGCCAACTTCGTGTATGTGTATTGATAGTGGACAATATCTTGGTCCTAAATTGGAAAGTGGACAATACAATGAACCAAAAAAACAATTTTCCCATGTAGTGTCTATACGTCAGGGAAGAGTCTTATTCGTGTAAAATTACAAGCTGTGCTTGCGGGATGCAGTAACTTTTTAATGAAAGAGTTAAAAGTAATGTGAGACGCTTCTACATTGAAAAATACGTGTTATTATTTATTGCTTTCGTTTTATTGTAACCATATCATATATTATCTTTGCACAATATATTCTCAACGCACCCTAATATTCCAAGTCCAATTTTTGATCACATGACACATAAAAAAGGATCATATTATTTTTTTTACCACATAAACTCAATAAACCTGTAGCATTAAGATGTTCTAAATTATAACTTTTCAAAAAACTTGTTCAACCAATCAATGCTATTTAAATAAAGAAAAACTAATAACCTTTTTAAGTAAATTATAATCTAATTTATTTTCTCTTACCAGACATGCACATACTATTAATGATTTATAAGCACAAACACGCTCTTAAGTTGTCATGAATGCAGATTTTGTCAAACACACTGTTAATTTGTCCTTGCTTATCATGTTATATCTATTATTCTTTTGAACATTAAATCACCACATGGAGGCCCCTTTTGTAATTCTTTACACAAACAAACTATGAGGTTTAATTAAATAAATATTATATATTTAATTCGAAATTAAAAAAATAAATGAGTTTAAAAAAAAATTAAAGAAATGTGGCAGGACGCGTTTGTCAAAAGCGTCCCGTCCTTCGGGACGCTTCTGGGAAAAGCGTCCCGAACCTGTTTTACGTCCTCAAAAGTTTTTGGGGCGAAAATGAAAAAAAAAATAATTTCGGGGTCGGGACGCTTCTCCCAAAAGCGTCCCGAGGCAAATTTGAAAAAAAAATAAATCCGCCTTATATCTCCAAACCCTAACCCTAATACACATATTATTTATTTATTTATATTATATACATTTAAGATTTTAGTTATATTTATAATTTATTTAAAAAAATTATTAATTAAAATAAATAAACATATTATAAATAATGTCTTATAATTACAAGAAGTTTATTTGAAAATAAAAAAAATACAATTGTGATGAAGTAAAAAAAAAAGATGAGTGTGAAATTAAGTATGATAAATTATTGGTAAAATTAAAAATTAAATTATAAAATAAATGAGAATTAAGCCGTAGAATGATTTTCTCCCGTGAGAAACTAACGAAAATTGTTGATAAACTTTATCTTTGAACGGTGTCGTTTCTGGCCTTCTAAGACTGACTAGTTGTTAATAACGTAGATCTATATAATAATATAATAATACTAAATAAAGTAGAATAATTAATTATGTGACGTGGGAAAAGCCGGTTTAATTAAATAAATATTATATATTTAATTCGAAATTAAAAAAATAAATGAGTTTCAAAAAAATTAAAGAAATGACATTATTTTATTTAATTAAATAAATGATTTATTGTATTTTTTTTTTTCAAATAAACTTCTTGTAATTATAAGACATTATTTATAATATGTTTATTTATTTTAATTAATAATTTTTTTAAATAAATTATAAATATAACTAAAATCTTAAATGTATATAATATAAATAAATAAATAATATGTGTATTAGGGTTAGGGTTTGGAGATATAAGGCGGATTTTTTTTTTTCAAATTTGCCTCGGGACGCTTTTGGGAGAAGCGTCCCGACCCCGAAATTATTTTTTTTTTCATTTTCGCCCCAAAAACTTTTGGGGACGTAAAACAGGTTCGGGACGCTTTTCCCAGAAGCGTCCCGAAGGGCGGGACGCTTTTGCCAAACGCGTCCCGCCACATTTCTTTAATTTTTTTTGAAACTCATTTATTTTTTTAATTTCGAATTAAATATATAATATTTATTTAATTAAACCCAAAACCTATGAAACTGCTAAAGAAACAATTATTATCTGAAAACGGTCTACTATTTAAAGAATAGATTTAATTTGGAATAAGTAGGGCCCACCTATCTTAAGAGAGGTTTAATTATTTATTTTTGAAGATCGCAGTAGAATAAACATGGAGTGGGGAATAAGATAGTTAACATGAGATTTCAATAGTTATTTATTTTAGAATATAAAAGTAAGTATTGGCCGGACAAAATTAAAAAATTATATATTTTTTAAGTATGTAAAAAAATAATAATTTGAAATGATTGATAATTAAAATTATATGAGTGAGAAAAATTATGAAGAATTGTACACTATAAATTGTGATCGAATGATTTATTTTAAAATAATAATTTAAATATTGAATGAGAAAATATAAAGTTTAGGCAGGACTTTCTTTGAAACTTGCCCACCAAATCGTTTATTAAGCATAAAATCGTCTCTTTGAAACTATATTAAATATAGTTTTCATGTTGTTGGCCCCGCCGTACAAGCTGAACAACAAGCACAAGTAATTCAAAGGTTTCATGGATGATTGAGTTCTTCCCACAAAGTGGACAATTTGCCAAAGTACGTCGCCATCGCCATGGTCTTTGTTTGTTCACATTTGGCAAATTGATGGGTTTTATTTGTTGAATGCGAGGGCCCATTAACCAACGCAAATCGAGTTTTAAGAGTGTCCCAGAGAACGTTTCACATCTCTGTATTTGGACAGAGTTGCACTTAATTTCGGGATCAATTGTTGTTCATAATCCACGAGATGAGCATAGCTTGGATTGTATTCCCAATCCGATTGAGCTGCAAGGAGCAACGAGGGGCGTTAATGGAGCCACCAAGAAAGCCGAAT
>BMAC01000032.1:763988-778192 GCA_014905375.1 Phtheirospermum japonicum | reverse complement strand
TTGTTTGAAATTCTTTTCTATAACGTGGCATGATTTTATATTATTTTATCTTTTTATTTAATTAAAATATTAGATTAATGATAAAAAACCCTGTTTTGCCTTCATTTTATTTTCTTTTAATCATATTAATAAAATTTTAATTAATAATAAGTAAAAAAAAGTGATAAATATATAAATATAAAATAAATCTTAAAAATTATAAAATCTCTATAATTTTATGGTTTTTTTATTATTAAATTTTTAATTAATAAAAATTAAAAAAACTCGGAGATAAGTATAAAAATAAAAAATGAATCTTAAAAAATGATATATATATATATATATATATATATATATATATATATAATATATATTAATTTTTTATATGGGATAGTCCTCTTATAAATGATTTTTGAGATTTCCTATATTTATTATACGTATTTTAATATTTATATATGTTTTATATTTATAAATTATTCATATTAATTTTGTATTGATTAATTTTTATTAATTAGATTAACGGAAAGATAAAAGAAAAATAAAAAATAATTTTTTGTATTTAATTTATTTTTATAATTATAAAAAAATGATAAGAAATATATAATAATACCACATCACCAAAAAAATTTGATCTGACTCTTTTTAAACCTTTTTTTATCAATTGATCAACTTATCAGACGTTGATTGAGGAATAGTAAAATCCATGTACCTTTTCTGAAATATGGTCAATATAATGGATCAAAATGAATTTGTCCCGCAATTTATTTTTTCTTTAACTTAATGATTAAAATTAAAAAAAAATGCTAAAAAAATTATTAAATCATGTCACGTCAACAAAAAAACTCGATCAGCGTTTGGACATTTTTTGGATGGCCACTTAACAAACGTTGTTTGATTATAACCAATATCGTGCATATAACAATCAATATCCAATGATGCCTGCAATTAACAAGATAAAGAAAATTAAATACGGTACATATTATGAAATGACAAACATATCTAATGAACCAGTCGTACGAGCTATTGTACGACAGAAAAATTAACTTTTTATTTAAGATTTCCCCCATAGCTTGTGCCAAATATTCTCTTGTAGCCTATTTGTCACTTTTACAATGTGTTTCAGAACAAATCTTCGGACACAAGAATCCAATATTATTAACTCCAATTTCTTCTGTTTTACTTGATATATACTTATAAACAAGAAAAGAAAAAAACTTGCAATCAATATAATATTTTTTCTTAAATGAATAAGATAAGTTATATAATGTTATGAATCAAATATAGCACATGTGGTAAATTACTTACAACAAAAAACCTTGTACAATGGAAATGTTGAGCGAATCACCATTGCAAAACTGAACCAAATCTGCTCGAGTAATAATGGTAGCAAAGACATCATTGTGTAATTGAAAAGTTCTTAGAGGGATGGAGAAGGAATAATTTCATTTTTAATCCATTATGTTGGCCACTTTTCACAAAAAGTACGTGATATTGGCCATCATCAAATCATGTCTTATAGATTGGCAAATTCATCAAATAATAAGGTACATTTTTATCACGTTCGGGTCCAAATGTTGTCGTGGTATGATTATATAATTTCTTATAATTTTTTATTTAATTTTAAATATTAAATGGATGTGAAAATTTATTTTTTCCCTTCCTTCCCATTTAATTTCTTTCTATTATTTCTTTATTCCTATTTTTCTTTTAAAAACTAAAATAAAAGATCCTATCCCCAGTCACCAACAAAATTTACCAGCTACAATCACCAACAAAATTTCCTAAAGAAAATATCGATCATTCACACCAGGAAAAAGAACATAATGCCAAATAATCCATAGAGATTAAATTAGAAATCCTCCATATTTCAAGTTGAAACACTTATTTCAAAAGGAAATAAACATTAAAACTAGCAACAATTAATCCGCAACAAAAGTATGTGAGGGAGAGCAAATTCACAATTGGAAATATCAAATTTCCCAGCCGCAATCACCAACAAGATTTTTCTTTCTTCACCATTTCCTCCATCTCTGCCGTCGACACCAACAAAATTTCCCATCCACAATAGTCTCCATTCCAAAATGAAGTCCGATCCTTTCCGCCAACCCTCGAATCTCCGACGCCTGCTACAGACTTTACGACTAAAAAATCGCCGCTGCCTGCTACAGACTTTATGACCTAAACTGATGAGTCAAAAGTTAGAGTCAAAATTATGCATCATTTCATTATTATGCTCCATGATCAAATGAGATTTAATTGATTCAAATTGATTCAAATTTATTAATATTTGTTCTTTATTGCATGGACATTTTAATTGTTTATCAATACACACACGCGCGCGCGCGCACACACACACACACACACACACACACACACATATATATATATATATATATATATATATTTATAAACATAGAAATTGATATTTGTGATAGTGAAAATATACTTTTATAACAATGAAAATGGACATTTATATAAATAATTTAACATTTATATAACAAGTAATATGAACATTCTTATGCATATTCTTATGCATATTACATATTTATAAATGTATATTTTTCAAAATAATGATAAAATTTTATCATAACAAATATAAAAATTCATTTTGACAAACATGTACATTTAACATATTCACCATATTTTTTAACTCAAATGTATATCACAACATACATCGGATGTAACTAATAATTTGCTATTAATAACAACATACTAGTACCAAAACAGTTTTCTAGAACAAATATCGTAGAACGGTTGTTTTGTCTACTTTCTATAATGTCTATTCGGTGGCATTCTCGTAATTAAAGCCGTAATTCTAGAACGGATTTTAAAATATGTTCTGCAAAATTGGAGACTGACAACATTTAGAAGGTATATTTTATATCCGTTCTAGTATGTTTCGTATCTAAAAGGTATATTTTACACCCGTTCTAGTAGTTACATTTCAGAACGTATATTTTAAGTACCTTCTGATATATTCAATTATTTAGAAGATATATTGTAATATACCTTCTGGTAAAATAAACTTTTTAGAACGTATTATTATTTATACGTTCCAGATATTAGTTACTGTAATTAAATTATTCAACTTGTGATTTTTGTGTCCACATAAATATTATCCTTTCGGCCCCCTCTCTCCCGTCGCCCGCCACCACCATCCAAAACCTCCTACCACCATCACCGAAAAGGGCGTCTGGAAATTGGACTCGTGCGATCAAACCGAAACATTGAGTACAAAGTTTGTGTTTAAATTATTGTCTGTTCTCAATGCATACACATTTCTAATTTATCTTCGTAACCTCATTTATTAAGTCTCTAGATTCCAGAACTCTTGGGAGGAAGTATCTCGAAGATCAAAACCATGGCTTTTACGTGCTTTGAATCGTAGCTTTGGAGGCAGTTATAAAATCTTGTGATTTTTTTATTTTACTTTTTATTTTTAAGCTAATAGATGAAATACTTGATGACATTGTTGGCTATGTTATCTCATGCGTATTTTATATTTCTTATACAGGTTCTGGTATGGAGGCTTCTTCAAAGTAATGATCAGTTTCTATTTCTTCTCTCTTAGATATACAACCCATATCAACTTATGGCTAATGTTGAACTAATGAATGGCTTTTTGGGAGCTCGCAGATTGGTAATGATCTTTCTCAGCTTTCGGGACCTATTTTACTTAATCGTCCTCTAAAGGTAACTTGAGAAATTACTTTTCAATAAAAGATAACATTTTCAGGCAGACAAAGAATATTCGTCGCTTTCTGTGAAATCAAGTTTTGCAAAAGATTAGATTTTTTTAATTTTGATTTTAACTACCATTGTTTGGCTGAAACATGGCTTGTGAGTTGAAGAAGTTACGATTTCTGGAGTATCTAATTACATTTTATACTAAATTAAAAGTATAGAACCTATTAATGTGAATGGTGAGCTAGTATTGACATTTGACAACCGTGCTTTTATTTGATGAGTCTGTCCCTTTTGTATTTCTTTTCTTTTATTTTTTTGTTTCTGATGGTTGAGTAGTAATCTCACATTATGTTAATGATTTGTGTCATTGTGTGAACCTGACTTGGAATTTTATTGTCCCATAGTCATTTCTCTACTTTTGAAATGCTCCTTTTTATTCTATTTTGGATCATCCTGATAATTCTATGATTCTCTAGGCATCTGGAACTTATATAGCAGCTTCAGTAAATCTGTGCTACCTCAGTACAGTATTAGAAATGGTGTAACAATGAGAACACTGTGGATGTGTTTTGGTCTTAATTTACCCCTGTGAAAAATTAGACTCAGTCTAGTCTTGTTTCCTCTTACGTGCAGACATTGGAGCTTATGCAACAAGAAAGACCGAGCCTGCCAGCAAAACTTGTGGATCGAAGGTAACATGTGCGGCATGTATCAAGAATCCATTAAATACTGTTAACGGAATCTTTGACTCCCATACAGGACATGTTATAAGAAGGTTGGTGAGGATCTCACTAAACAACTAGAAGAACAACAAGTCCGTGATCTTGTTCTGTAACTATCCAGTTGTGCATACAGTACATGTCTCTATTACCAAACTAGAGTTTAACATTTGGTAGTTGTACAAATACCATATGATTTGTCTAATTAATTTAGTTTAAAAAGATCTTGGGCCAATATTTAGTTAATCTACTGCAATGTTGCCTTTGGTACAACAGAAATAAATAATTTACTGTAATCAAATTATAAGAAACTATTAACAAATCAACGAATGAGTTGAGACCAATTCGATAAGAATAAGCAAATATAATTGCATTATAAATAAGAACCTATAATAGCAAAAGCAATTGGGTCACGAAATTGGCCAGATTAATTCCACAAAAGAATCATGCAACAATATTGGTAATATTGTTGTTTTATCTGAATCCAATTTCGTGACCCAATTCAAAATTGATCTCATCCACATATATGATAGCCAATGAATTATCGAAGGTAACCAGTACTATCTGTTAAACGTCAGTGCAAATTAGAGTGACCTAATAGATTCAGGTCGCACGAGTGCCGACCCCATCGACCTGATAACTTCAGGTCGCATAGGTGTCGACCTGATAACTTCAGGTCGCATGAGTGTCGACCTGATCAGTGATCTAATAAATTCAGGTTGCATGGGTGCCGACCTGATGGGTCGTATGAGAGGTTATCATAAGAGCCTGCTGCGATTACTTGGAACCTACACTACATCAGATGATATCAGCCCTAATTCAGTACAATTCAGCAGGGTACAGCTGTCAGATTGTATTGTAGCATTATTGGCCACACATTATAGGTAGCCATTGTCAGGATGTACTGTATCATTTCTAACCACATATTCTAGGGCATCTGACCGCGCGTTGTTACGCGATAAATTTAATGTTTATATTTTTCCTCAACTTTTCACCACTAACTAGTAGAAGCGGTATGTAAGGGTCGATCCCACGAGGAGTGTGGATTAATTTGTGATTATTCATACTAAAATAATAAAAGGGGGTAAAAGATGATGAACTAACTATGAGAATTAAGAAAGAAATAAAGATCAAAGTAAATAAACTCAAACAAACAAAACACGTAGCGAATTTATAAGAGATTGATGATAATGCAAAAAATCCAGTACAAGTTCGGTTTCCACCCTCGATCAATTCATCTAACCAATTGTAATATCATAATTCACTTTTCATATAAAACTACTAGCCCTAAATAGCAACAAGCTCTGCTACTCGAATTTGCCCTTACCGAATATTTAATCAAAACAGGCTCTTCAATTAAATCTAATTAATGAACAACCTAAAATAAGCTCTCTAGATTTAATCCAATAACAGCATTAAACAAATAGTCTAATCTAAGCAATAAACTCATAAGCTCGATTTAATACACTTATATTGTGTTATCCTTAATGATGCGCAACCATTAGTTGCTACAAACGAAGTATAAACTACAACAATTACAAGGATTGTAGCTCTTTTTCTAGCAATTGACATCTAATCTCTAATCTAGGTGATCAATCCAAATCAGAAATTAAGCAATCATGTCATGAAAGTAAAATAACACAAACAGTCTCGTATGAAGAACAAAATAGATATTACAGGAATTAATTAAAATATAATCAATCGATGGGTTTAAACGTCAGAAGGATCGGAATTAATAAAATACTCACACATAGTGTTCATGAAATTATAAGAGAAAAAGAGATATGAAAACATGGTTTCTTCAAGAGATAAGAGGGGTAAGAACGTTGCTGCGTTGTTTCTTGAGCCTTCCTTCAATTCCTTTGAGTTAATTGATGGATACTTCTCTTCTTCCTTCTTAAAGAAGAGTGTTTTCTATGCCTTGGAACCCTAGAAATGTCCAGAATCCCTTTTTTCTGAAATATGGAAGGATATTTATAAGTTTCCAAAACATAGAGTAGAAGTTTCCTTAAAAATTTTGATTCTGGGCCCGTTAGCGATAGGGGCTACTTCTAATGCTACCGCTAACCTGTCGCTGAAACTCTCTGCCCGTTCTTAATGGTGGCTCTAACGGTATGTCCACCGTTAAGCTGACCGTTAACACCTCTCTGCAGCCTCCTACCGGTAGAGCTAACAATATATCCACCGTTAACCCGACCGCTAACATGTCTCTAAACCTCCTAATGGTAGAGCTAAAGGTATGTCCACCATTAAGCCGACCGCTAACATGTCTTTGTATGTCTCTGTTGGCATTTAGCGGTTGAGCTAACGGTAAGGGCTATCGTTAAGCCAGTGCTAACATATTCTGGGAGCTCTCCGTCGCCCTTTAATGGTTGGAGTAATGGTAAAGGATCGCAAAGGTCTTAGATGTAGCTTTAGCAGTAGGATCTACCGCTAAGCCGACTGCTAAGTAGGTAAATTTATTACTTCTTCGCCGAATTGCTCATTTTCGTCTCTCAGTTCTTGAAACGGTTTGCAAGCTTCATCTATTAAGTCCTGAGCTTCCTCGGCCACTTATCATCCTTCAATCATTGTCACATCAATCCAACAACTAAACACTGCAAAATAGATGAAAAATACGCAATTGGTGGTCGTCCATCCACAAGATATATATACGAGAAATAAATATATATAACGATATGCAGCGCACAAAAATATAGTTTTAAACCATTAATTACCACATAATTTCTCGCATATCAGTAACTATAGTCAGTTGAATTGCTATATATAGTTGTATGGTTAATTGATGTAATGTATTAAAAATATTGATCAAAGGTATATACTGAAGTCTTATAAGCTCACCATGAGCTCGTTACTTTTCTTTCATAATATCAGAGCGGGATTGAAGTCCTGAGTTTGATTTCCTGTTACATCAAGATGTCTGATAATATCTCTTCCTCCTCAGCCCAAACCTTTTCACCTCTACCTACAATCGTTTATCCTCAAATTCAACTCATTTCGACCAAATTAGATGAGAATAATTATTTGATCTGGAGACAGCAAGCCTTGAAAACCATCAACGACTATGGTCTTGACACATTCAATAAGAAAGGATCTTCAGCTCCACAATAGTTTATAACTAATGAAGGAGAAAATCAGACAAACCCCCTCCTTTACATATGGGAAAGGTAAGATCAGATCTTAGCCTCATGGATTGTGTCCTCTTTGAGTGAAAGTGTCCTTATTTTAACGGTTGATTTTAATACATCTAAAAATATATGGTCTTCTCTTAAGAAAATTCCACCACGCAGTCACAAGCCAAGATTATGTAGTATAATGTTAGAATCCTTAAAGAAGAATTCCTTGTCAATGAAAGAGTATTTAGGAAAAATGAAGTCTTGTTGTGATGTTTTGGCTTCTATAGGGAACAAGATCTTAGAAAAGGATCAGATCTTGCACATTTTGGCTAGATTAGGAAGTGTCTTTGGATTTGCCCAAGATCATTGGAATTCATTTATTTCTCTCCGGGGTGGATTGCTTGTCCCCCTTAGGGAAGCGGGGCTTAGTTATTGAAAAAGGACTCAGTGATGGTTAATGTTACATAGGCCTCAGCCTTACACTAGCTGAACTACATGCCCTTCTGCTCAGCTATGAGTCCATATTGGAGACCAACAACAACAATGTTTCTTATGTTAATACAGAAAGATCTCAACCCTTTGTTAATGCTGCTACACAAGTCAATACTACAAGAGTTAATAACAATTACTATCAACAAGGTGGAGGAAGCTCAAGAGATGGTAGAGGAGGCAGGAACAACTTTAGAGGTGGTAGAAGAGGCATAAAGTCAAGAGGTTGAGGTGGAAGATCAGGAGAAAAGATTTTTTGTCAAATTTGTTGTATCTTTTGACACACCGCAAATAGATGCTGGTATAAAAATGACAACTCTTACAATCATTCAAAAATTCTTTGCTCAATCTAGCATTTCAGAAACAGTGGGAGCATGAGCTTGCATTCAGACCATGACTCAGATACGTTTTGGTTTCTTGATTTTGGAGCAAATGTGCATGTCACAAATGACCTCTCATGTTTGAATATGGCCTCAGAATATGCTGGAGGGAACAGTCTTCAGCTGGGGAATGGAGTTGGAGTGAACATTAATCATATTGGTATCTCTTTTCTCAAAGCTTCTCTTAGTTTTAGAACCTTTTTTCTCAAAAATATACTTCATGTTCCCTCAATCACTAAAAACCTGCTCAGTGTCTCCAATTCTGTCTCTGATAATAATGTCTTTTTTGAATTTTATCCTTCTTATTATCTCATTAAGGATCAAACAACCAAGACTATCTTTCTCAGAGGGACAGTTAAAGATGGACTATCGCTTTAATCTTCACAACACCAAGCCTGCTACTTATCAACCTTCACCTGTATCCCCCTTCATCAATCAGCCTCAAGATTGTCTTGCTTCCAGTTCTCAGAATAAAGATACTATTTTTGATATGTGGCATTCTAGATTAGGTCACTCTAGTCAAGATGTAATATATAAGGCACTAAAAAGCAGTAACAGTCCTTATAACAGCAATAATAAAAATTTATCTTTATGTTCCTCTTGTATGTTAGAAAAAAGTCACAAGCTTCCTTTCCAAACTCATAATTCAGTAGCTCTGAACTCATTCACTCAGATCTCTGGGGACCGACACCTATCAAATAATCAAATGGTTTCCTTTACTATGTTAACTTCATTGATCATTTTAGTAGATATACATGATTTTATCTCTTAAAATCCAAGCCAGAAGTTTACAATGCCTTTGTTCACTTTAAAAATATGGTTGAGAATCAAATAAGCTACAAAATCAAGAAATTTCAATCAGATGATGGCACTGAGTATAAGCCCCTCTGCTAAGCTGTTTCAGGATTATGGTATAAATCATAGGATATCTTGCCCTAATACACCAGAACATAATGGTTTGCCTGACAGGAACATATACATCTTGTTGAGATAGGATTGTCTTTTCTTGCTCACTCAAACCTACCTCTTAGGTTTTTGAATGATGCGTTCACTACTTCTGCTTACATCATCAACAGAATTCCCTGGAAGACAAATTTCTATAAAACCCCTCTCGAGTGTCTCTTCAGTCAGAAACCTAATAATAGCTTCCTTAAAGTTTTTGGTTGCCTCTGCTATCCTCACATCAGACCCTACAATTCACACAAGCTTCAATACAAGTTAGTTCCAAGTACCTTTCTTGGTTATAACAACCAATACAAATGATACAAAGTTTTGTTACCTTCTGGGAGAGTGATAATCTCAAGAAATGTTGTGTTTAGTGAGCATGGATTCCTATACAAGCCTAAACAAGTTACTAACTCTCAACATTTCACCTTGTTCCATTTTCCACCTTATCCTAACACCACTTCAATATCACACTTTACCCATCTCACCTTCTCAAATAGACATAATGCATTCCTGCATTGAGATTTACAGGAAGTTATATATACAAAACAACCTCCAGGTTTCAGAAAAGAAGGATAAACACCTTGTATGCAGACTCACTACGTCTATCTATGGTCTTAAATAGAACTCTAGAGCATGGTTTGGCAATATTCTAGAAAATTCTCATGGTCTTGGCTTCATAGGTTCGAAGGCTGATGCTTCTCTTTATACAGATTGAATAATGGCTCAAGAATTTATCTCCTCATCTATGTAGATGACATACTGATTACATTGAGCAATAAGGATGAGATCGCTTCTGTTTTAGCCAATTTGAAGAAGGTTTTGTCACTCAAAGATCTAAGCAATGTTAAATATTTTTTGGGAATTCATTTCACCAGATCCCCTGATGAGATGCATCTAAGTCAGGGACAGTATGTTAGAGAGCTTCTTAAGAGAGCTAACATATTATCATCTAAGCCAGTTCAGACTCCAATGATTACTTCAAACAACTTTCCAAGTTTAAGGGGAGCAACATAGGTATAAATCCTAGTCTTTATAGAAATTTGGTTGGAGGCCTACAATATGTCACTATTACAACACCTGAAATTTATTTCAGTGTTAATAAAGTTAGTCAATTCATGGATAATCCTTTGAACACAAGCTGGAGAGCACTGAAATGAATTCTGAGATACTTAGCAGGCACCATTGATCATGGATTGAGAATAAGAAAAGCTTCCAATTGACTGGATTTTCTGATTCTGATTGGGCTGCTGATCTAGATGATAAGAAGCCAATAAGTGGTTCTTGTATCTACCTTGGAACAATATTGCTTCATGGAGTTCAAAGAAGCAGGGTTTTGTGTCAAGATCGAGCGCTGAGGCAGAGTACAGGATTTTGGCAAACAATGCAGCTGAAACGACATGGATAGAATATCTTCTCAAGGAATTAAAGATTGGATCAGTTAAGATACCTACTGTTTAGGTGGATAATTTGAGCACTATTGCTCTAGCCTCAAATCCAGTTTTACATGCAAGAACTAAGCACATTGAACTTGATCTCTATTTTGTTAGAGACAAGATTATTATACAACAGCTAATTGTGCAGCATGTTCCTTCTTCAATACAGATAGCTGATATCCTGACAAAACTCCGAGCGAGCAATCCTTCACCAAGCTCAGAGACAGACTGAGCATTATGTTTAAGAGCTTGTTCGAATTGAGGGCGGTGTTAAACGTTGGTACAAATTAGAGAAACCTAATGGATTCAGGTCGCACGAGTGCTGACCTGATCAGCAGTCTGATAACTTCAGGTAGCATGGGTGCCGACCTGATCATTGACCCAATAAATTCAGATTGTATGGGTTCCAACCTGATGGGTCATATGAGAGGTCATCATAAGAGCGCCATCTGATTACTTGGAGCCTAGACTACATCATATGATGTCAGCCCTAGTTTAGTACAATTTGCCGGCTACAGTTGTCAGATTGTACTATATCATTATTGGCCACACATTATAAGTAGTCGTTGTGAGGATGTACTGTAACATTTCTAAACACATGTTCTATGGCAACTGTTTCACCCCAAAATATGAAACTGCCTGAAAACTGGTATGCCTTCCCAACCTGCACACAAACACACGTTAGAAAGGACCACCGGTGGTTTTCCGGTGGAAACCTCTCCGATGCTTAAGTCAGAAAGCGTATGAGGTGTTTTCCAGGAAGCAAAGAAGGAATGCACAAAACAATGACATACCTCCCTCAGCCTTGGGGTTAAGATATTTATAGTTTTTCCCAGTGAGGACCCTTTCCGGGATCTCGGGAACAAGGGCCGCGGATCAGGGGCTGTTGAGGCAACAAATTCTGACAAGTGGTCCCACTTGTCTTCCTCAAAGGGGGTCAGGAGACCAGGTCTTCCCTGGGCCCGCTTTTCCCTCAATTCTGTCCACCTCGGGACGAACATGTTTTCTAGGAGGATCCAGGTCAAACCTTACCCAGGCCTGAACTGTCTCGATCTCCTTTTTATTATCCCAGGTCAGGTCTATAGTCCTGACTTATCCTGAACTGATCTTCTAATGACTTTCCCAAGGATCTCTTCTAGATATCAGCTCAGCGTAATCTTCTTCATGGAGGAGATCAGTCCTTGCTGTGAGAGGAGATCTGACCGAAAGCACTGGTCACTCTAGTCCGATCGTGCTTATCTAGCGGTTTAACAAATCAAGTCTACCCACACCAGGTCCGACCTATTCCTGCCACATCAACTCCTCCCCCCAAATTAGTGAGGGTAGAGCTGTAAGAGCTTCATGGTTATCTTAGTACAGGATGGTCCCACCTCCTTTAGTGCTTCTCGTACCAATGCAAATCCCGAGAAATCTGCTTGACAACCAGGCCTAATTATTGGCATTAGCAGTGTCGGCCCACATTCCCAAACGGTCTCCATTCCCACGTCTCCTCAAATACTGACAGGTTGGTGGCACATGTCCTACCCTAGGACGATTGGCTTTCCAGCTCATTACCTAGGATAATGCCAACATTAAATGCGGGGATCTCATCAAATCCCGCCTCTCTCGATTCCCGTTTTTCAAATTTATCCACTTGCATTTTTGTCCCTCCACGTCTCTTTTTCCCTTCACTTTTCAAATTCTATTTTCACAACTTCTCGAATTCTCCCTTTTTCCTCTTTGGCATTCCGGGGAGTTTCTCCATCTCAAATTTTCTTCATCCAGTTTGTTCCGTAACCAGGTACTTCCTTATTTCTTCACACATCCTTTAATTATGTCGACTTCTTCATTTTCTAATTCGGATGTGGGGACCTTGTCAGAGCATCCGGCGAATTCCACTTCCTCCGTAGATTTATCATTGTCTGAGTCACCCCCGGCGGCTCCTCCGGCAGAGGTTCCACCGGCTTTCCCTTACCTTCCCGGTGACAATGTCTCCTCGATAATGAGTAACCAAACTCTTAAGGAAATACGCACAACCTGCGACATTTCCGATGTATTCACTTTTACCAGTCCGGCACCGGACGAGAGGGCTTCATCGCCTCCCCCTCACCATCTAACTTTCTACGTGGACCAATTCCACGCTGGCCTGAGTTTACCCGTTCATCCCTTCATTCTAGCCATTTCCCGGATGTACCAGATTCCAGTATACCAGTTCCTGCCCAACGCCTTCTGGGTTATGGCGGGTTTTCACCTGGCCGCGCAATATTTTGGGATAACTCCCAAAGCCCCACTTTTCTACTCCCTATTCCTAGCTAAAAGCGCTTCTGGATTTTTCTATCTTTTTGCCAGATCAGATGTGCACTTCTTGACAGGTCTTCCTACTTCTCACAAGTCCTGGAGAAAGAAGTTCTTTTATGTTTAATGTTCCGGACATTGGGGATTTTCTACTGCTCCGATTAACATGTTGCCTCCACAAGCACCATTAACCCGCGGTGAGAGACCACCACACATAGCCATGAAAATCAACCTCCTCAACGCTATACCTCTGGACATATCCTCAGTCCTTAAACCTGACCTTTTTTCCTTTTTTATCTCTCAAAAACAGAGCGGACCTCTGCCTCCTCACATTGGTATAATCCAGCACTGTCAGTTCACCTCTTTTCATCAGTCGTCGATATTTATTATTTATAACTCCATCTATTTTTTCTTATTTCAGTAAATATGTTGCAAGCACGTCTGGCTACCAAAGAGAAGAAAGCTGCGGGAGGGGGTCAGAAAAACCTCCTGGGAGAATCCTCTCGAGCTTCTCCTACCTCGGCGGAGGTTACCTTAGTAGCACCTCTGCAAAACCAGCCCTCAGAGCAAAACCAGACAGCTCCCTCCAATGTCACTCCTCCTGGGACAGTAAGAAGGAATCCAGAGCTGGAAAGGAGAGCTGCACCTGAGCTGGCAGTTCCAGCTCAGACAATCCTATCCTCAGAAAGTCCTGAGGAGGATCAACAGTTGCAGCGAAGGAAAAGGAGGTGAGCCGAGCCTGAGGTCATCCCCGAGGCAGTCCCCCAGGTTCCTCCATACCCCAATCAGGCCCTTTTCATTAGGTCGGTCATGAACTATCTTGGAGAAGTGTCCAAGCAGTTCATGATGGGACTAGCTATCACATCCGACCGTCGTACCATTGACAAGATGTCCGACCCAGATCTGGTGGAGTTTACTGCCAGGCAGAGGCATAGGTGAGGCATTCATCCCTCGTCTTACCTTTTCAAAATTTCTCACTCATATTATTATTATTATTATTATTATTATTATTATTATTATTATTATTATTATTATTATTATTATTATTATTATTATTATTATTTATTTATTTATTTATTTTTCTTTAGGCGGTGGTATTCAGGGCTTCTTTGCTAGCCCGGGCGCGCGGCTCTCTGCTACAAGCAGATTTGAAGAGGGAAGTTGAAGTCCTAAAGAAGC
>BMAC01000032.1:724982-758105 GCA_014905375.1 Phtheirospermum japonicum | reverse complement strand
ATTAGTGGAGGCAAAACTAGCAGCTTTTGACTCTTCGACCTACCCTAATCGATAGAATCCAGCAGGAAACAACATGCTGATGAATATCTAGTCAAAAGTCAAGAAGGAAGCTGCTGCAAGGGACAACATCTGACTTCCAATTATCCAAAAATTGGTGCCACTTCAATTCAAAGGCTGGTTATGTGTGCCAAAGGCGGGGAGTGTTCGTGAAGATCTCATGGCAGAAGCTCATTCAGCACCGTATTCTGTACATCCAGGATCTACTAAGATGTATAAAAGACTTGAAGATGCATTACTGGTGGCCAGGTATGAAAAGAGATATCGCCCAATATGTAGAGCAGTGCTTGACATGCCAGCAGATAAAAGCAGAACATCAAAGGACCGGCAGGAACACTGCAACCTTTGTTTATACCAGGAATGGAAATGGGAAAATATCACTATGGATTTTGTGACGGGATTACCAAGGACGGTCAAAAGGCCACGATGCTTATCTGGGGGTTATTGTAGATATATATATATATATATATATATACTATTATATGTATATATATATATATATATATATATATATATAATATATATATATATATATATATATATATAAATATAAATTTTTTAATATTAATACATTATATAAATGGCAACACTCTTGTCAGGCCGGGACTAATGGATTAATCCGTTAGTCCAAAATTTCATATCGCTACATTATAGTACAAAAAATCAATACATTATAGTAAAAGTCAATACATCATAATACTAATACAAAAACCAATACATCATAACATGGGTCAAATATTTATGAAAAACCAATACTTTTGAGTACAAAAACCAATACATCATATTTCAAAAACCAATACATTAGAGTATCGGTCAGATGGCCTAACGGGTCATGACCCGTCAATCTGGCCCTAACACAAGTCTTTGCCTTATATAAATGTGCATGTGCATGTGTTATATATATATGTACGTAAAATATGTGCATGTGTAATATGGTGTGCATGAGTTATATAGTGCATGTGTATTATATATAATATAGTATCTGGTGTGTGTGCATGTGTGTTCAAATAAAACAAAAACCAACACACACACGCATGAGTTTAAAGGCATTATCAAGAATAGTAAGCCCTTATTTGTATTTAGAAGCTTTTGTCCCACATCACCACTAATTAGAAAAAAAAATTTAAAGGAACCTTTATTAATATTGTCCCACATCGAAAGAAACAATCTGGATGCAAAGTATGTTTTACTTATAAATACATTTGCCCTTATCTTACATCAAAAGTTGTTTGATAATTTAGGGGGTCTATATATATATATATATATATATCTACAATAACCCAGATAGCATCGTGGCCTTTGACCGTCCTTGGTAATCCCGTCACAAAATCCATAGTGATATTTTCCCATTTCCATTCTGGTATAAACAAAGGTTGCAGTGTTCCTACCGGTCTTTGATGTTCTGCTTTTATCTGCTGTCATGTCAAGCACTGCTCTACATATTGGGCGATATCTCTTTTCATACCTGGCCACCAGTAATGCATCTTCAAGTCTTTATACATCTTAGTAGATCCTGGATGTACAGAATACGGTGCTGAATGAGCTTCTGCCATGAGATCTTCACGAACACTCCCCGCCTTTGGCACACATAACCAGCCTTTGAATTGAAGTGCACCATTTTTGGATAATTGGAAGTCAGATGTTGTCCCTTGAGCAGCTTCCTTCTTGACTTTGACTAGATATTCATCAGCATGTTGTTCCTGCTGGATTCTATCGATTAGGGTAGGTCGAAGAGTCAAAGCTGCTAGTTTTGCCTCCACTAATCCTTGTTGGATCACTTCCACATTTATCTTATATAAGTCAAGCAACTCTCGCTTTTGAATTGACATAATTACTGCATTTTGTTGCATTGACTTTCTGCTTAATGCATCAGCTACAACATTAGCCTTGCTTGGATGGTAGTTGATCACGCAATCGTAATCCTTCACAAGTTCCAACCACCTTCGTTGTCTCATATTGAGCTCCTTTTGCGTGAAAAGGTATTTCAAACTCTTATGATCGGTGTAAATCTCACAACGTTCTCCATATAGGCAATGTCTCCAAATCTTAAGCGCAAACACTACTGCTGCAAGCTCCAAATCATGTGTAAGGTAGTTCTTTTCACAATCCTTAAATTGCCTAGATGCATATGCTATTACCCTGCCATTCTGCATCAGCACAGAACCCAAACCATTCTTAGACGCATCACTGTAGACTACAAAACCTCCTGTATTTGATGGGATTGATATGATAGGTGCCGATGTTAATCTCATTTTTAGTTCTTGAAAGCTTTGTTCGCATGATTCTGTCCACTTAAAAGCCACACTCTTTCTAGTTAATTGTGTTAATGGTGAAGCAATTTTCAAAAATCCTTCAACGAATCTACGAGAATATCCCTCTAAACCAAGAAAACTACGTACTTCTGAAGGGTTTGTTGGTCGAGGCCAATTGTTAACTGCTTCTACTTTGTTTGGGTCGACTGAGATTCCTACCCCAGATATGACATATCCCAAAAATACCACCTTATCCAACCAAAACTCACATTTCTTGAATTTAGCATAAATTTGCTTCATCTTTAATACTTCTAGCACTTTCCTCAAGTTTGTAACATGATCCTCTTCATTTTTAGAATATATAAGAATATCATCAATGAACACTATCACAAATTTATCCAAAAAATCTTTGAATACCCTATTCATCAGATCCATGAATGCTGCTGGAGCATTTGTCAGGCCGAATGGCATTACTAGAAACTCATAATGCCCATATCGTGTACTAAACGCCGTCTTAGGAATGTCTTCTTCTTTAATATTTAGTTGATGATAACCTGAACGCAAGTCAATCTTAGAAAATACCGTCGCACCTTGAAGTTGGTCGAACAAATCATCAATCTTAGGTAATGGGTATTTGCTCTTGATAGTATCTTTATTCAGGTCTCGGTAATCTATACACATTCTCAGTGTACCATCTTTCTTACAAACAAACAAGACAGGTGCACCCCATGGTGAAAAGTTGGGCTTAATGAAACCTTTATATATCAATTCTTGCAATTGTATTTCCAACTCTTTCAACTCAGCTGGTGCCATCCTATACGGGGATTTAGATATTGGAGCTGTTCCAGGCTGTAAATTAATTACAAACTCTATCTCACGATCGGGTGATAATCCTGGTAAATCGTCGGGAGATACTTCAGGGTACTCTTTAATGATTGGCACCTAGCTTATGTTGAGACAATCTTGTTTCTCAGCTTGTTCTGCAACCAATGCTCTTTCAGCAACTAGTGAATACATTGCCCCTTGAGTTCCAGCCATACTCATATCTCGATAAGTTTCTGGCCTCAGGCCTTCAAGGAATCATTCTATCTTCAACGCATCAGTGTTGACCATATGCTCTACGAACCTTGATAATTGCTCAAACTTACGAATGTAGTCTATGACTGTCATGCCTCCTTGCCTCAATTGTATGAACTCATTCATCTTCATTACACGTGCAGGAGCTGTGAAATATTTGTTCCTAAAAAGTTCCTTGAATCTCTCCCAAGTCATGGTAGTGACATTTTCAATACTTTTCATCGTATCCAACCAATGTCCTGCACTACCACGTAACATAAACGAAGCACACAATACTTTTTATCCTTCAGGAACTCTACTCTATAGGAACATATTATCTAAGGTTCTAAGCCAATCTTCTGCAACTACGGGATCTACTGCATCCTCAAAGATAGGTGGGTTTAGTTTTCGAAATCTCTCGCCCACTATCTCAATTTGTCCTACTTGAGGTTGTGGTTGGTTCATTTCACCCCTAGGTTGGCCACGTGCATCCCTCTACTGGATGAGTTCTTGAACTTGTTGTGATTGTCATTCCACCAGCTCAGCCAGACGATTAATAACAGCATCGCGATCATCACGCGGATTTGATGTCTCTTCAGCTTCCCATCTACTTCCTCCACTATTATTTCCACCTCTCGTCCTCATCATAGTTATAGTATCTAATAAACAAAACCTAACCCACATGGCCAATAAAATTCATGAGGTATATAAAAAGTTACAACCCAAAAACAAATTAAATTAACTTACTAGCATTGTCGTGTTCCATAAGCTTTAAGTTCATTGTACATGGACAGTCTGCAGGACACAACTCTGGGCTCTGATACCACTCTGTCACACCCCCACCCCACAGACGTAAGAAAGAAAGAACTTATTGATTTGAGTGTGAAAACTTACTTACTTGAAAGCGTAAATACTTCTTTTTTATTCTATTTACAAAGGAATAAAATATTACAGCTTATGATTTAAATAAAAATTATTTATTTATATAAAGATAAAGAGTTATAAAACTTATCAACAAGCTCAACACATTATTTAAAATACTTATTGAAAGTTCAAACAAACTAAAAGTACCCCAACAAGGTATAACAAAACTCCCAAAAAAAAGAAAAACATGCCCCTTCATCCTGCCCAACAAGTCGTCATCCATGTACAAGGACTCTCAAAACTTCATGGAACTCCAACAACTCAGTCAGCTAATACTCAGGCTCACCTACAATGCATAAACTACATGAGCTAAAGCTCAGTAAGCAGAAATCATGCATGTTCATTGAATATCAAAAATCAATGCAACTCATTATCAAGCTGATGGTGTAAACCATTTCTTAAAATTCTTCTTCTTATTGAGCCCTTGACCTATCTGTAGTGCATCGGAAAGAGCTCAACATATAATCAATCATTACGATACCCAGTCCGAATGTCTCACATACCCGAAGTAATGTCTCACATGGCACTGGGATCGGAGCCAGTCCGAATGTCTCACATACCCGAGGTAATGTCTCACATGGCACGGGCTCAATATAACATAAAAGMATGTCGMACATACCCAAGGTAATGTCTCACATGCCTCGATGCACTAACAGTGGTCAAAACTATCTTTTATATTTTAATAAACTTTCTTATATGATCATGTCTCATGTATGCACGTGCACATGCCAATACATATGCTCAATAAGCAAACTTCAATATAATTCATCAAACAAATAGATAGTGCAAACCATAATCACAATCATATAAGTAAACCAAATAATACTATGTTTATGCATTGTAGTTGTGGATGAATTTCTACTTACCTCAGGTCCAAAGCTTGCACTATCTCAAATCACAGATCAACTTCTTCAATATAATCTAATCAGGATAGAATATTGATTAGACTCCAATTTAATACCTCAATTTTACAAATTACGATTCCTTTTTAGATAAATCTTATGCTCGTATATTTTTAGAAATCAAGAGTTGCTTAGTCTAATTAATATTAAATTAATCGAAATCATAAATACTACTACTGCGGGAAAAATAACATTTTTACTAAATTACTTTATTATTATAAAATAATATACTATTTAAAAACTCGTAAATAAAATATTAACTCTATTTACCACTAGAGGCTAATTAAAATAATATACTATTTTTTTAACTATCCATAAACAAAATACTAAATTAATAAAAATAATAATAAGTAAAAGACTAGTAGAAAATGTACCTTAAAACAGCACCAGGTAATATCCCTACGATAACCCTTAAGTAAATACTCGACACCTCAAGAAAATATACTAAACCAGAGTTTCCTAATTAAAGGATCCCCTAAATTATTAAACAACTTTTGATGTAAGGTATATTACTAATTTCCTTTATGTATCTAAATAAGGTAAGGGCAAATGTATTTATAAGTAAAACATACTTTGCATCCAGTTGTTTCTTTCGATGTGGGACAATACTAATAAAGGTTCCTTTAAATTTTTTTTTTGTAGTTAGTGTGATGTGGGACAAAAGCTTCTAAATACAAATAAGGCTTACTATTCTTGATAATGCCTTTAAACTCATGCGTGTGTGTGTGTTGGTTTTTGTTTTATTTGAAAACACATGCACACACACCACATACAATATTATATATAATACATATGCACTATATAACTCATGCACACCATATTACACATGCACACATTTTACGTACATATATATATAACACATGCACATGCACATGCACATTTATATAATGTATTAATATTAAAGAATTTATATTTTATATATATATATATATATATTAGTAGTTATTTTAATCATAATTACATATACTTAAGTATTATTTAATTATTTTTAATTAAATATCTTAAAATATTAAGTTAGTATATTCATAACTTGAAACTTAGGATTTACTTGTATTCTACTATTATTTCGTATAACTTAACAATAATCGTAAATTGGTATCTTATTATTTTATCCCAAAGAAATATTAATTACTTTATTATAACTCTTATTAGCTATACTTAGAAGTTTACTAACTAAAACACATAATGAAATCAAATTAAATTTCCAAATCATATAAATTATCTAAATAATATACCATGCATGAATCTTATTGGCCAAATATTAATGTGAAAGTTTGGGGTATTACATCCTCCCCTCCTTATAAGAATTTTGTCCCCAAAATTTAGTTACCTGAAAAGTTCTGGGTACTTAGCCCTCATTTCGTCCTCTCTTTCCCAAATTGCATCTTCTAGTGACTGGTTTCTCCATAACACCTTCACCAATGGAATTTCTTTATTTCTAAGTTGTTTTACCTGTCGTAATAAGATTTGTACAGGTAACTCCTTATAACTTAAGTCTGCTTTCAGCTCTATAGGGTCGCTCTTCAAAATGTGAGATGGGTTTGACGAAACAGAGTATGGCAGCCCTTGTCCACACCTTTACCGATTCCTTCTTATCTTCTGGCAAGACTCCTCTCTCTAGGTATGCTTTTATAGGAGAGCACACATGCTCTATCCCAAATTCTGCATCTGCTTTTAGCAAATTAATCACCCTCTCGTGGCAGTCCATAGCTGAGTTAGCTATCTTTGCTAGATAGTCAGCTCTTCCATTCTCTTCTCTAGGGGTTTGCAGGACTGTTAAAGATTTCATATCCCTGGCGAGCTCTCTGAACTTGGCCAAATATCTCTGCATGCTCTCTTCCCTTGTTTCAAATTCTCCACTTAACTGTTTACAGACGAGTTGGGAATCCACCCTAGCACAAACCAGTTCTGCCCCCGAGTCTCGCGCCATCTGAACTCCTCTTAGGAGGGCCTCATACTCCGCCGCATTATTGGATAAGGCGTAATTTAGGCACACCGCATATTCAGTGGCTACACCTGCCGGGTCAATCAGGACTATTCCTGCCCTGCAGCCCTGATTTCCAATAGAGTCGTTAGTAAAAATTGTCCATTCTCGCTTTTCCTCAGAAGAGCTGGTCATTTCTTGCATGAAATCAGCCAAGGCCTGGGCCTTAATGGCTGTCCTAATCTCGAATGCAATGTCAAACTCACTGAGCTCGATTATCCACCTGACCAGTCTTCCTGACGCCTCTGGCTTATCCATTACAGCTCTCAACGGCAGGTTGGTTCGTACAACTATGCTATGGGAAAAAAAGTATGGACGCAGCTTACAAGCTGTTCCTACTAAGGCCAACATCGCTTTCTCAACTTCAACATACCTTGTCTCGGCTTCTTGCAAGACCTTGCTCCAGAAATAGACTGGTCTCTATACCTTACCTTCTTATCTAATCAAGACGAGCTAACTGCCTGCTATCCTATAGATAAGTACAAGACTAGGGGCTCTTCCTGGATAGGCTTCGTGAGAAAGGTCATTCTAGACAAGTGCTCCTTCAACTTTTTAAACGCATCCTCACCTCACTGGTCCATTCAAATCGGACCTTCTTACGCAAGGCTTGAAAAAATGGCAGGCTCTTCTCTGCCGAGCGCGAAACAAATCGGCTCAAGGCATTGATGCGACCTGCCAAACATTGCATTCCTCTAACGTTTCTAGGCGCCTGCATCTCCATGATTTCCCTCACCTTCTCTGGATTGGCCTCAATGCCTTTTTCCGTCACCATGTACCCCAAAAATTTGCTAACTCTAACCCCAAACGCGCATTTCTTGGGATTGAGCTTCATTCTATACTTCCTCAAGGTGGCAAATATTTCTCTCAAGTCTTCCACATGAGAGGTGGCCTTGATACTTTTGACCAACATATCATCCACGTACACCTACATATTCCGCCCTACCTTCTCCTTGAACATTTTATCCATTAGCCTCTGATACGTAGCCCCTGCATTTTTGAGCCCGAATGGCATGACCACGTAACAGTATGTTCCCTTTGGAGTGATGAAGCTGACTCGCTTCCAGTCCTCCTTAGCAAGCCTGATCTGATGATAACCTTGTGAAGCATCCATCATGCTCAGGAGTTCGCAACCAGAAGAGAGTTGACCAGTTGGTAAATCCTTGGGAGCGGGTAGTGGTCCTTTGGGCAGGCGCGGTTGAGATCACGGAAATCAATGCACATTCGCCAATCTTCTTGAGTTTTGGGAACCAGTACGGCATTGGAGAGATATTCTGGGAATTGTATTTCCTGGATATGCTTGGATTTTAATAACTTCTCAACCTCAGCCTCGATGATGGCCTCTTTTTCAAGCCTGAAGTTGCGTTTCTTTTGTTTCACCGGCTTCATGTCTGGACTAATATTAAGGCGATGTTCGGTCACCTCTGGGTCTATCCCCACCAGGTCTTGGGGAGACCAAGCAAACACATCGGAGCTGTCTCTCAATAGTGTAACCAGGTCTGTCAGTACTTCGGGACTAAGAGTCGTTCCTACACGGAGGACTCGGCTCTCATCTCCTGGAACTACCTCAACCAACATCAACCCTTCCTCTCTTCGTACCATATCTGGCATTAGTCGCTCCACTCGAGCCCTCTTGCTCTGTCTCTCCTCTTCGCTATTCCTTTTGATACACTCGACATACGTCTGTTGTGATGTATATTGGTCACCTCTTACCTCTCCCGTTCCGTCTTCCACCGGGAATTTCATTTTCATACGAAAAACCGATATGAAGGCCTGTAACTGGCTCAAAGACGGTCGGCCCAACATTACATTATAAGATGATGGTGCGTCCACTACCAGAAAACGTACCGTTCTGGTTACCCTATATGGCTCCTCCCCTAATGTCACAAGGAGCCTGACCGCTCCAAGGGGCTTCAGGGCACCCCCCGCAAATCCCACCAAGGATGTGGTAACATCTTCCAGATCAACGTCCAACCTCAACTTTTGGAAACAGTCATAAAATAAAATATCCGCAGAACTTCCCGTATCCACAAAAATTCGCCGTACATTGTAATTGGCGATGGTTGCTGTTATAACTAAAGCATCCATGTGAGGGGCCAGAATGCCATCACCATCTTCTGACCCGAAACAGATATTCGGGGAAGATGCCATTTGCCCCACCTCATGCGATTTCTGGACTAGATCTTTCTCATAACGGACGTAGCTATGCTGCGTCCGCTTAGAATGCTCTTCCAACTCTCCACCAGCAATCATATGGATTTCTCCATGAATGACCTGGGCTTGATCAGTTCATCTCCCTTTGGTACGACCCCTTTCCTAATCTCTCTTACCCTGCTGAGACTGTTCATAGCCACTGTGCCCAGATCTGACTTCCTCCTTCCTCATGCGAACATATTCCTTCAGGTGCCCTGCTTGAACCATTCTCTCCAATTCGTCTTTCAAATGAGTGCATTGGTCAGTATCATGTCCATATTCATTATGGAAGCGGCAGAATCGATCAGACCTTTTCTTCCTGGGTTTCTGCGAGTAGGTCTTAGGCCACTTCAACTCTGGGTGCCTCTCTATTGCTTGTAGAATTTCACCTTGTGGCATTGCCAGGGGGTGTACCTATCAAAACGAGGTCTCCCCCCGGACAGATCTGGCCTGGGTTTCTTCACTGCTGCCTTGTCTTCTCTGTCGTATCTTTCTCTTTTCCTCTCTCCTTCGTCCTTGATCTTCAAGGCCTCTTCAAGATGAATATACTTTTCAGCTCTCTCCAGGAGCTCTCCGAATTTCAGAGCTGGCTTGACAACCAACGACTAGAAAAACTCCCCCCGTCGAAGGCCTTGTGCTAACGCGTTTACAAAGAGCTCTTCTGATGCTGAAGGCACCTCTAGTTTCGCCGTTATAAAACTGTTGATATAAGCAGGCAAGCTCTCATTCTCCTTCTTCTTAAGGCTGAACAGCTCCAATGGCATCTTCTGGTATTTCCTGCAGCTAGTAAATTGGTTCAGGAAAGCTGAGCTGAACTCATCAAAGTTGCTAATAGAGCGAGGCGGCAACTGGCTAAACCAGAGCTGTGCCGACTTGGTGAAAGTCATCGGGAAGACCCGACACATGACGATATCGGAGAATTTATGCACCGCCGCTGCTATATCAAAGCAGCTGAGGTGGTCCCACGGATCCGTGGTCCCACTGTACTCAAAGCCTAGAGAGCGATATGAAGCCAGTACATCATCGCGCATGAACTCCTCCGTAAACGGAGTGCCTCGCCGCGCTGGCACTGTGCCTGTGCCCGTCATCTTTTTCTTGAACTCCCGCACCTCCTTTTGCAGGCTCTGCATCTACTCAGTTAGACCTGGATTAACCTGGCTTGATGTCTCGCTATCCGAAGTGGAGAAATGCTATTCTCTATCTTGAAGAGGGGTCCAATCTATGCGTTGGCCGTGCAGTGGCTCAGTTTTCACCGGCGGAACTGTGCGATCTCGACGTGCGCTGGACGGCGGCGTTGACATCTCTGCGAACTTCTTCTCCACAGCTGTCTCTACGGCTTTGCCGATGAGCTCAGAAAGCTGCCTGAGGAGGACGTCGTTGAACAACCCACCAGCGGCAGGCGTTGATCCGCCGGAGGGGGGCGGCACGGTGCCTGATCCTACTGCCGCTGCCGGCTCTGCCCCCTCGGGCCTTGCTGTGGATGTTTTTGTTGATCGCGGCATACCCTACGGCGCGGCAGAGCTGGGAGTTCCGCCGAGCTCTCCCACCAAGTTTCGTCGTAAACCGTCTTAAGCCATAGAAAAACCCTCACATCTTAGCTTGATCGCTTTCCCACAGACGGCGCCAATTGTTTCACCCCGAAATATGAAACTGCCTGAAAACTGGTATGCCTTCCCGACCTGCACACAAACACACATTAGAAGGGACCACCGGTGGTTTTTCGGTGGAAACCTCTCCGATGCTTAAGTCAGAAAGCGTATGAGGTGTTTTCCAGGAAGCAAAGAAGGAATGCACAAAAGAATGACATACCTCCCTCAGCCTTGGGGCTGAGATATTTATAGTTTTTCCCAGTGAGTACCCTTTCTTGGATCTCGAGAATAAGGGACGCGAATCAGGGGCCGTTAAGGCAACAAATTTTGACAAGTGGTCCCACTTGTCTTCCTCAAAGGGGGTCAGGAGACCAGGTCTTCCCTGGGCCCACTTTTCCCTCAATTCTGTCCACCTCGGGACGACCATGTTTTCTAGGAGGAGCCAGGTCAAACTTTACACAAGCCTGAACTGTCTCGATCTCCTATTTATTATCCCAGGTCAGGTCTACAGTCCTGACTTATTCTGAACTGGTCTTCTAATGACTTTCCCAAGGATCTCTTCTAGATATCAGCTCAGCGTAATCTTCTTCATAGAGGAGATCAGGCCTTGCTGTGAGAGGAAGATCTGATCGAAAGCACTGGTCACTCCGGTCCGACCGTTCTTATCTAGCAGTTTGCCAAATTAGGTCTACCCACACCAGGTCCGACCTATTCCTGCCACATCAGCAACTACAGTCAGTTGTGTTGCTATATATGGTTGTATGGTTCACTGATGTAATGCATGAAAATTATTGATCAAAAGTATATATTGAAGTCTTTTAAGCTCGCCATTTACTTGCATAAACTTTCCATGAGCTCGCTAATTTTCTTTCATTGTCATTATACTAGAGTCCACAATCTAGAAATTTAAATCAAAAGGCAAAGTCCAAAATATAATTCGAGAGGCTAAAAAATAATAGCAACTCACGTCAAAATAAAATATCGTAAAATTTTCATCTTTGATGATAACCCTAATCTATTTTAAGCTATACAATGGGATAGATTGTAGAGGTTTGCATATCCTGGTTATCAATCAGGTAGGATAGAATTTTCCCCTTTCCAGAAATTTCACGTACAAGTTCATCAATACAATTATAAATTACTAAAATGAAACTCATAGTATAAATAATCTGAATTGTATTCTAAACACACTATTCTTAAAATAGACTCATATTCTATTTTGAATGTTTGTTTCATGGATAATCGGATAACTTGTTATGAAAAAAAATCAGTAACAAGAAAAGATCGAAACTTGTGAAATTCATAGTTTTTTTAAAACAAATTTTCTCCATATTGAGCGTTGGTTTACCAGGATATAACGAAATTAACCAATGTTATTCCAACGAATGAAAGCAAAAGTTTAGAAGTAACACGGAAAATATTTCTTGGAAAAAAGATTGAAACTCTTTTTGGGTGTGTTCTAAACTTTGAAATTAAAACTCCATTTATAGTTGAATAGGAGCCTCTCAGCTGTCCACGTTCATGCCGTACGAATGAATTCTATTTATTGCTTGAGAGAAGTCTCTCATCAATTACAAAAGAATACCAATGATGTGATACTTTATAAACTGATTCAAGATTTTGTGTACCTACTTTTATAAATATTTTTCAAATGTTTAAAGCTTTCTCACAAGAGTACGAGTTCGTGTGTAGGTTGGTAAGCTAAACCGAGTCGATTCTCAAGGAACAACCAATTAGAATTCTCAATGTTTGTTTTGTCACAAAGTTTCACACCAATAAGTATAATTGGGGGTTTTGTTTGTTTTTGATTTATAAACTAAGAAACTGAAATGCAAGAGCAATAATTTTTCAACTAATTAATTTAGACTAATTAACCAACTAGAATTTAAAAGACTTAATTATCTAAACACGATGAACTAGGGCTACAGAATTCTAAGAGCAATTAAATAGCTTAAATAACTTCTACGAAAATCAATCGTGAAATAAGAACGATGAACGCAAATTAAAAGCAATTAAAAATTCAAGAACTAAATTAATTCTAAGATTATAAAGCATGAATGAAACAACGAAAAATAAAGCTGAAAGATTACTAACTATATCATCCAAAATATCCCAAGTAACAAGCATGAAGTAAATCAAGATCCTAAAATAAGAGCAATTTATCTGAAACTATAATTAAATAACAAAGCGATGGAAATTTTAGAGTACTTATTGGAACTAGGGAAAGCAGTAAAACTCTCCAACTATTCAGGAGGAACGAAGTGGGTCTTTGCCGAAGAACGAATCATGAACTAAGAACGGAGCTTGGAACTTGTGATTCTTGGATCCTCAATCTTGATCTTTTATCAACGTAATGGATAATGGAAACGTGCTCTCTCTATGTCTCCCAACCCTGGATAGGTGTATAATGATGTCCAAGATGAATTATGGAAGGGTATTGATAGATTTCCAAAAACTTGGAGGGCAAGTTACCATAAGAATCCCGATGATGCCGCGATAACGGTAAGAGTTAATGGTTAGGGTAACCTCTAAAGTTACCGTTAACTCTTACCATAAGACTCTCTGTTGCTTCCTAACGGTTTAACTAATGGTTCGTTAACCATTAAGTCCATCGTTAACTTAATCTGGGATCTCTCTGTCGTCCTTTAGCGATCGTGGTAGCGGTATAGTGACCGCTAGGGATTAGTGGTTGGTCTTAGCGGTTAGAGTAATCGTTAACCCGTAAAACTTGCTACTTCTTCACCGAACAACTCAATTTCATCTCTCGATCATCAAACTTCATCTATTTAGTGTTGAGCTCCTTCATTTACTTAGCTGTATGGGGAAAAATAGAGAATAATCACCCGTTTGCATCAATAATGATCAAAACACGGTAAGATAAGTTAGAGATACAATAATACGGAAACACGCTTAATCTTTACAACTTATACCAAAATTAATAACAAAAACACTAAAATAAGGACAAATACGTGTTAATCATAAACTAGCCTATTTCTCTTATTTTTCAATGTAGGACAAACCTTTTCAAAAAGTAAAACTCTATTCCAACACTCCCACTTTGAATCTTAACTCCCAAAACCATTTTGGACAAATATAATATATAGATTATCGATGTTCTCACGACATAAAACATGATTTCACATTCAAATTTGTCATTTGACAAACGAGATATAAAGAAATTGTGTCTAAAGTTCATTAAATTTCCTCATTTTTAACTCATTTTCCAACAAAACTTTCGACCGACGGACCCAAAGACAATGACAGGATAATATGATCGAAATGTAAGAGGCGAAGGAAGTTTCTTGATCAAGTTGCTATGTTTATTTCTACAAATAAAAGATGGAGAAATTTTGTAATCATAAACTCATTATATAAGCTAATATTAGAGTTGCATACACAATTCAATACAAAATAAACACAACCACAATCATTATTTGGTAGAAATTTTAATTATTGGATTTTCTTTTATTAATTACAAATTCAACTAATTCCAATGCTATCACTTTTTGGACATCATAAAATCTTAGATTAAGAAAAACATTTTTCTTCGAATTGCCAACAGTAATGGTACGACCTTAATATGCCAGATCTGGAGAGATCGAGAGGCATAAGAGAATAAGACCTGGTTGGGATGACCTGAGTTGTTACTTTGTCCTTGAAAGGAAGAATGAGACGAGTTGGACGCGGGACTTAAGAGGATTTATTTTGATCAGGGCTTGTGACTCACAGTAGGGATCCATCCTGCTCAGGTCAGGACAGATGTAGGTACTAAGATGATGGGGATAAGCCTCTATTTGCCCCGAGAAGGATAAACTGGTCAAAATATCCTGTGCGACGGTTTGCTCTGGTGGACCTGGTGAGGATGAGCTGACCCAAAGCCTTAGGAAAAGAAAGATGAAGCGGAGGACAAACCTACAACTTGACGGATATCATCCCGACCTGATTCGAAGCCTTGGATAAGGTTTTGGATATCAGGTCAAAAACTTGGAGAACTTAGCGACAGAGCTATCCTGCCCTTTAGAAGAAGCTTCTTGGTCAGGCCAGCCTGAATAATGGCCCAATATTTTCGGGTTCTGTTTCCGAGATCTCGGAAAAGCCCCACTTAACAAAAACTATAAATACCCTAGCCTCAAGGCTGGAAAAAGGTATGACTTCTAGAGCACTCTCACTTGAGATTATTCTAATACCAAATTTGCTGACTTAAGCATCAGAGAGTTTTCCACCGAAAATTCTTCCGGTGGTCCTTTCTAACGTGTTTTTGTTAAAACAGGTCGGGATATTCTCAGGGAGAAAAGCGGATGTTCTCGACATAATTCTCAGGGCAAAACAATTGGCGCCATATGTGGGAAAGCTGAACAAAGCTAAGATGTGAAGAAAGAAGCATGGCATCAGGCGGACTCAAGCAAAATCTGGTGGCAGAAATGGGTGGTAACCAAGTTCCGCTATGCCAACGGGCATACCGGAGACAGTAGTGCCATCGGCAGCAACTAGACCAAACACAACGCAACCCCCTCCAGGAGGAACCCATCAAGCAGAAGGAGGACAGCTGAATGATTCCTTTTTGAGGCAATTATCTGACCTCATCGGGAAAGTAGTAGAGGTGGCTGTGGAAAAGAAATTTGCTGAACTTTTATCACTACCCTCCAAGGTAAACCAGCCGCCGGAGATGGAGACACCTCGTATGACCCAGCGTATGGCCAGTGCTCCCCCAGGAAGATGAAGAGAGATTTTCTGATTTAGAAAGAGAAACTTCAATCAAAACCAACCTAGACCTCACCGAGCAGATGCCGAATCTGAAAAGAGAAGTCAGGGAAGTTAAGCGAAAGATAGCGGGCACGGGTGCAGGCCAGGCACGGCGGAGCACTTCGTTCACGGAGGCAGTCATGAGGGACGATCTTCCAACTTCTTACCATTCCATGGGCTTTGTATATAATGGGACAACGGATCTGTGGGATCACCTGAGCTGATTCAAGATCGCAGCTACCTTGCACAAGTTTTCTGATGCGGTCATGTGTCGAGTTTTCCCTACGACCTTCATGAAATCAAACCAGCTCTGGTTTAGCCAACTACCCTCTCCCCCGTTCCATAAGCAACTTTGATGAGTTCAATTCTGCATTCTTGCACCAGTTTACCAGTTGCAAGAAATATAAAAAATGCCGCTGGAACTGTTCAGTTTGAAGCAAAAAAGAAAATGAAAGCTTACGTGGATATATCAAGCAATTTACAGATGCCAAGCTTGAAGTGCCTTCAGCATCTGAAGAGCTCTTGGTCAATGATTTGGCTCAAGGGGTCAGGAAGGGGGAGTTCTTCCAATCGTTGGTGGTAAAGCCGGCACTAAAATCTGGAGAGCTCTTAGAGAGAGCAGAAAAGTACATCCACTTGGAAGATGCCTTGAAGATAAAAGACGATGGAGAGAAGCAGAGAGAACGACCTGATAGGGAAGATAGGTCACAAATGAAGAAGCCCAGGACTGATCTGGTAGGAGGTCGTCCTCGGTTTGATAGGTATACACCTTTAGCTTTGCCTCATGGAGAGATTCTGCAGGTAATTGAGAGACATCCCGACCTTAAGTGGCCTAGAACATATTCCCAGCTGTTAAGGAAAAATATGATTTGTTCTGTTGATATCATAACGAATATGGACACGATACAGATGAGTGCACACATTTGAAAGATGAAATAGAATGGATGGTGCAGGCGAGGCACCTCAAAGAATTTGCACGAGCGAAAAGGGAAGGACTCAGATTTGACTCCTGTAAAAAGGACCAATACCAGACCAGACAGGGGTGAAGTGGTGGTCGTACGAGCACACAGAAGGAGAGCCAGTCTCAGGAAGTGCGAGGTGAAATCCTGATATTTACAGGAGGCGAATGGGATGAGTATTCCCGGCGAACCTAACTAGAATTATGTACGGGCTGCGAAAGACCTGACTAGAAGAACACGTGAAATCGGAAAATTCGCACCGAGTCTAAACATTTATTTTGGGTCAGAGGATGAGAATTGTATTCTAGCCCCACACATGGATGCCCAGGTCATAACAGCCACCGTTGCTAACTACAACGTGTGATGGGTCTTTATTGACACGGGAAGTTCGGAAGATATCATATTCTACGATTACTTTCAAAAATTGAATTTAAATGAAGAGTTGGAGGAGGTCACGACCTCGTTGGTTGGCTTTGCAGGAGGAACCTTAAAGCTTCTTGGAGCAATAAATCTCCTGGTCACACTAGGGGATGACCCGTTCAGGCAAACCAGACCAGTACGATTTTTGGTGGTGGACATGCCTTCTTCATACAATGCCATGCTAGGGCGACCATCGTTAAGAAAATTCCATGCAGTAATTTTAGTCTATCACAAGAAGTTAAAATTTCCAGCTCAGGACGGTGTTGGCAAAGTCCGCGGTGACCAATATACGTCGTGATAGACGTATGTGGAGAGTGTTCGGCGCATGAAGAGGAAAGGCAATGCAAAAGGGAAAGAAAAAAGGAAGCCAGACCTGAGCTAACTTTGCGGGAGGAAAACCTGATGTCAGTAGAAGTAACCCGGGGGATGACAGTCGAGTCCTGAGGGTAGGAACGACCTTGAGCCCAGAAGTTTTGGTAGAGCTGGTCGCACTGTTGAGGAGTAGTGCAGATGTTGCTTTGTCATTTGTACTTTTTTGTACACTTTTTTGTTACCTTTTTGTGTCGCATTCGCGTGTGTTTTGCTTGCATTTATGGGTTTTAGGAGTCATTTTGGCCTATTTTGTTAGTTTTAGGGTTTTATAGCTTTTGTGGGATTTAGTAGTTTTTTCGTATATTTTTACTCTTTTTCGTACTTTTGACCGTAGGATGACCAAGCGGAGCCCGCGCACGTTTGGAGGCATCCCACTCGACTCGGATTGGAACGGATAAGCAAGGGAACACATTGCGAATGAGGAGCGACAGCCGGTAGACGTTTAGAGCGAAAACAAGAAAACTAAGTCGGGAGCAGCCGTACCAGTCGATCAACTGGCTTTCAGTCGACTGACGATCCAGTCGATCGACTGGACCTCTCTAGATCGACTGCTCGGCAGTGATTTTGCCAATTTTGAGGAAGCAGTCAATCGAATGGAACTCAGTCAATCGACTGGCTGTCGATAGACTGGTTCTCAGTCGATCGACTGCAACGCAGGATTTTCTGAGATTTTGACCCGTTTTGATGATTTTGCCCCTGTATTTTTGTATATATAGGACCAGCTCTCTCCAACCTTATCCAAACCTTGCTTGGTAGAATTTGGGGCCTGCTCCATTTCCTCCAAGCCCTTACTCTTGCATTTCAAGACCCTAGCTCATAAATCTCTAGTTTAATATAGTTTAGTTTAGCTTAAGTAGTTAGTTTAGTTAGGTTTAGTTGTTCTTAGAAAGTGTGGGAGAGGGTGACACCTCCTTCATTTGTTGTTCTTTTTTTCTTGAAGTTGTTATTGTATTTTGAAGATTGTAAGGTAGACTTTAAAGCACTTGTTTGGAGCAGAAATTGGTAGTAATCCTTCCCCTTAATGTTTTGTGTTATTATTGTATTGTGGTGATTTCTCTTGTGTTGGTTTAATTTCTTTGTGTTGTTTTTCATGTTCTTGTTTAGCAAAAACTCCATTTAAGACCTCTTGAAGCTTTTTGCCCAATTTGTCCAAACAAACCTTGGGTTTTTGAAAGGCTTATGGGTCTTTCTTCTTTGAGCAATTTGACTTTTACCCATTTAATGCTTTTGACTTGTTTTCAAATTTCAAGCTTTATTTTTTCCTCCAATTTCTCTTTCAATTGCAAGCCTTCTTAGTTTAGTAGATTTTAATTTATGCAATGTTGTTAATTAAGTTTAGTTAATTTCATCAATTAATTACTTTCAATCAAGTTTTAATTTACATTTGATGCAATTAGTTTAGAAATTACGCGTTTAGGGAAGGCGCTGTCGGGGAGAATGGATGGAACTCCGGCGACGAGGCGACAACAGGAGAGGCGCTGTCGGGGAGCGGCGAAGCGGCTGGTTCCGGTGCAGCAGTGGCGTGATGTTCACGACAGCGGCGGTTCGGCGGCTGCACACAGCACGATGCGTCTCCGGCGAATTGGTGTCACACACCATATTACCCGACGTACTCGCAACGACGCACTAGTCTCGTCGTGAGATTGAAAACGACGGAGAAAATACGAGAATCGAACGTTTCGGTGTGGCGGCGGCCGACGGCAAGCGGCGGCGGCTGGAGGTGGACGGCTGGGAGAAGGGTTTTCTTGGTGGCTAGGGTTTTCCAAAAATGTGTGTTTCTCTTTCTTCTTCCTTTTTCCAGAGTTTTTTTTTAAAAAAACAATTCTCTACACTTTTTTATTATTGTTTTTGTTTTTTTTTTATTTAAAGGCACAAGCCCAACTAAATGGGCTCATAGTGCCGGCCCAATTAAAACAAAACAAAGCCTTTTAATTTAAAATAGCACCGGCCCAATAACTTTAAAGGGCTTATTGGGCCGACCCAATTTTAAATCAAAAACCCCATTGGAATTAAATCATTTCTCACAAACGATAACTCCGAAAAATATAACAATTATATTTTCGCGTCCAGAATAACTTTCTCGTATTTTTCTCAATTTATAATCACAATTATGAACCTTAGATTCAATCATATTGACATCTAACTATGCTAAAATTAACAATTAATTTCTAGCTATCGTTTTCAATAATCAGGAAACACGTGGTGTGACCCTCAATGGTTCAGGTGTAAGCTAGCCGTGGGTTCACAACACATTGTGATTCGAACAACACATTGTTCTTATATGAACTCGTCCCTTAGAGTCCCTGATTAAATAAAACTCATTTTACTTAATCACTGGTCAAACCAGAACCCAACGAATTATGAGAGGCGCCTAGCAACAACGCATCATAATTCCCTAGATACAAATGAAGTGCCTGCAAGAACCTTGTGATATAGCTTATATGTACAGTACGATCCCTTCGCGATCTATGTCCCGATTGAACAAGAGGTATTGGTTCATCGAGACCTCTTTCTAGTTCAATAACTGTGTGTACGTTCTAGGTTCAAGATAATCCGTTCGTGTGTGACTTAGAGAAACACATTTCTCTAAACACCCCACTATCAGCTCTGGCCAGAGACTCCGAGGATTTATCAACCATCAGAACACACAGGACATCCATGACTTATCATGCGTCCGAATCCCCTACTACCATGCACAGACTTCCCACTAGATTCCCGACTATGTGAACGTTGCCCCTTTTGATTGGCCTCCAAAGAGACACAGAGACAGGTCACAACATAGCCTGTCCTCTAGTGAAGTCACGGTGAGGTCCGGGTCTTAAGGATTAATGTTGTACGCTATACCATAGAAATCATCTACTCGATGAGTGGGAACCACTTAGAGATTTCTAGGTGAGGGAGTTCAGTGAACTCATCTTATGAGCACCTACTTATGTATGTCGATGTCCAGACACCGTGACCGATGAGATGCGGTCCACATACACTAAGTACTAGTCTTAATGGGAAAGGCCTGTATCCTCATTTATGGCGTAACCCTTTGACTAGGAACAAGTTCGACGAGTTACATTACGTGCTGGATTATCTCACGGTTCTGCTAGACCAATCCACCGTAATAAAGTAACTTCATCAGGACCATACCTATGCAACAAGCATGGGATAAAAGATATGGAATGCCAATAAGTATAAAAGATATTATTACGAATAAAAAACTTATTGTATTATAAGAGAATAGTCAGACTACAGCCACAAGTTGGCTTGTTGGTCACCTTATTCTAACATAAACAAGGATAAGTTATAAATCCTTGTAGTTATTAAGTAATAAAATGTGCAACTCTTTCACGTTTCCTCTTTTTCCTTTTTTTTAGATTTTATTTGTTAAAAAGAGTTATGGACGATTGGGGCTAGTAGGGAGTCAATTAACGGTTCGACCGTGGATAGACCTTAGCCGGGGCAAGGACGAGGGGACCAACTTGGAGGGTTACCTAGTATTTTTAGGTTTCGGGAGTCGATCTAAAATTTCTTTGTCAAGACATCTTTGTCGTCCTTTTAGCCGAGCTAACGAGCATTTTAGCATACAATGCCTCAAATTAGGTTTTTGTGCATTAGATTAAGATCACCCGGGGATAGTTTTGTAATTCCAGATTAGTATTGCTTGAGAACAAGCAATCATTCTAAGTGTGGGGTGGTTTATTTGTACTTTTTTGTACACTTTTTTGTTACCTTTTTGTGTCGCATTCGCGTGTGTTTTGTTTGCATTTACGGGTTTTAGAAGTCGTTTTGGCCTATTTTGTTAGTTTTATGGTTTTATAGCTTTTGTGCGATTTTTAGTAGTTTTTTGTATATTTTTACTCTTTTTCGTACTTTTGGCCGTAAGATGACCAAGAGGAGCCCGCGCACGTTTGGAGGCATCCCACTCGACTCGGATTGGAAAGGGCAAGCAAGGAAACATAGCGGGAACGAGAAGCGATGGCCGGCAGACGTTTAGTGCGAAAACGAGAAAACCGAGCCAGGAGCAGCCGTACCAGTCGATCAACTGGCTTTCAATCGATCGACTGACGATCCAGTCGATCGACTGGACCTCTCCAGATCGACTGCTCGGTTGTGAGTTTGCCAATTTTGAGGAAGCAGTTGATCGATTGGAACTCAGTCGATCGATAAACTGGTTCTCAGTCGATCGACTGCAATGAAGGATTTTCTGAGATTTTGACCCGTTTTGACAATTTTGCCCCTGTATTTTTGTATATATAGGACCAGATCTCTTACACCTTATCCAACCCTTCCTTGGTGGAATTTAGGGCTTGCTCCATTTCCTCCAAGCCTTTACTCTTGCATTTCAAGACCTTAGCTCATAAATCTCTAGTTTAATATAGTTTAGTTTAGCTTAAGTAGTTAGTTTAGTTAGGTTTAATTGTTCTTAGCAAGTGTGGGAGAGGGTGACACCTCCTTCATTTGTTGTTCTTATTTCGTTGAAGTTGTTATTGTATTTTGAAGATTGTAAGGTAGACTTTGAAGCACTTGTTTGGAGCAAAAATTGGTAGTAATCTTTCCTCTTAATGTTTTGTGTTATTATTGTATTGTGGTGATTTCTCTTGTGTTGGTTTAATTGCTTTGTGTTTTTTTTCATCTTCTTGTTTAGCAAAAACTCCATTGAAGACCTCTTGAAGATTTTTGTCCAAACAAACCTTGGGTTTTTGAAAGGCTTATGGGTCTTTCTTCTTTGAGCAATTTGACTTTTACCCATTTAATGCTTTTGACTTGTTTTCAATTTTCAAGCTTTTTTTCCCCTCCAATTTCTCTTTCAATTGCAAGCCTTCTTAGTTTAGTAGATTTTAATTTATGCAATGTTGTTAATTAGGTTTAGTTAATGTCAACAATTAATTACTTTCAATCAAGCATTAATTTACATTTGATGCAATTAGTTTAGAAATTATGGGTTTAGGGTCTAAGTTTGTTTAGAACCATTAATCGGAGCTTGTTGAGACTCGGGATTGACAAACCCGAGAATTGAGATTGACATCCCCAACACTTAAATGACAATTTGGGATTGACAACCCCGAATCGTGGATTAAGTGCTCGGCAAAAACCGATTGATCGTGGAGACGAACCGAACACCCTAAACCCTCATTTTCATTATTTTCATTTAAATTATTTTTAATTAAAGTTTCCTTTTAAATTCAGGTTTTAACATAAAACTCAAAACCCACTCAATGACTTAATGCTTTCTTAGTTTAGATTAGTGTAGTTTTGATTAGCAAGAGAGTGAGTAAAAACACCGACCACCGATAATATCTATCCTCGAGAGACACGATTCGGGAAAACTTACCGCTCTACAATCGACTCCGTACTATTGCGGAGAAGATTTCTTAGAGTGCTAAGAATTCTTCGATCACTTGGTCTCCCCAATATTTGGTGGGGATCGACCCAGCAGTGGCAGAACATCATCTGAATATAAGCCTTACATCAAAGCCAGTAAAACAAAGAAAGCGGAACTTTAGCCCTGAGAAAGAAGCCATCATTGAGGCAGAAGTGGACAAGTTGTTGCGTGCTACACATTAAGGAGATACAATTCCCAGAATGGCTTTCCAACTTTGTGTTAGTACCAAAGATAGAGGACTGGCGAATGTGTATTGATTTTATAGATCTCAACTGGGCCTGCCCTCAATATCATTACCCATTGACAAGGATAGACTAGCTTGTGGATTCAACATCTAGATGCGAGTTGTTAAGCATGATGGATGCCTCGCAGGGCTATCATCAAATCAGGTTGGCTGAGGACAAATGGAAGCGGGTCAGCTTTATAACACCAAAAGGAACATACTGTTATGTGGAAATGACATTTGGCCTCAGAAATGCGGGAGCTACGTATCAAACACTGGTAGATAAAATGTTTAAAAACCATCTCAGGAGAAACATGGAGGTGTACGTAGATGACATGTTGGTTAAAAGTATCAAGGCAACGTCACATGTGGATGACTTGAAAGAAACCTTTGACATCCTAAGAAAGTATAAGATGAGGTTGAACCCCAAGAAGTGTGCATTCGGGGTAAGAGCAAGAAATTTCTTAGGGTATATGGTTACGGAGAGAGGGATAGAGGCCAATCCGGAAAAGGTTAGGGCTATCATGGATATGTGTCCTCCAAAAAACGTCAAGGAAGTCCAATGTTTGGCTGGGCGAATCAATGCTTTGAGCAGATTTGTCTCCAGATCACTAGAGAAGAGCTTACCATTCTTCAGAGCCTTGCGGAAGAAGGCCCGATTTGAATGGGATAAGGAGTGTCAGAAGGCATTTCAAAAGTTAAAAGAGTACTTGGAAGGTATGTCATTATTGACTAAGCCAATCGTGGGGGAGCCGATGATTTTGTATATGTCTATGGGGAAATTGGCGGTGAGCACAGTCTTGCTTAGGGAAGAAGGTAAGTTGCAAAAACTAGTGTACTATTGGAGCAAGGTCTTGCATGAGGCTGAAAATTAGTATGCATAAATAGAGAGGGCTATGGTAGCTCTAGTTGGAACTTCCTGGAAGCTCCGACCTTACTTCCTCTCCCATAAGATCATAGTTCGCACTAACTTACCTCTGAAGTCCATAATGAGTAAGCCAGAGGTTTCAGGAAGGTTGGTCAAGTGGATCATTGAATTAAGCGAGTTCGACATATATTTTGAAGGAAGAATGGCAATTAAAGCTCAGACATTAGTTGACTTTATGCAAGAAATGTCCAGTTCTGCCAAGGAGAAGAAAGAGTGGACAATCACACAGATGGTTTAGTGAGAAACCTTGGGTGTGGCACAGGAATAATATTGGTAGAACCGAACGGAGTGACCACCGAGTACGTAGTACGAATGAACTATTGTTTATCTAATAATGAAGAGGAATATAAAGCATTGCTGAGAGGAGTCCACATGGAAAAAGAGTTAGGAGTTGAGTGGATACGTGCAAATGTGGATTCGCAGCTTGTATATAAGCAGATAAGAGGGGAATTCGAGACAAGGGAAAGGCAAATGCAAAAATACTTGGCCCGATTTCGTGAGATAGCTAATACCTTAGACGCTTTGAATGTTCACCAAATCCCTAGGGAAGAGAACAGCCGAGCTGATTACCTGGCTAAGGTAGCTAACTCAACAACGGATTTCCAAGAAAGGGTGATCACCTTATTAATGGCCCAGTGGGAATATGGGAAAGAGGAGGTTAATACGTTAGAGGAAAGCAAAGAGGACTGACACTCTCCCCTTAAAGCATACTTGGACAAGGGAAAGATGCCAGAGGACAGAAGGGAAGCAGCAAAGCTACGAATCAGGTCGGACAGACTTTGCATAATTGGGGGCGAGCTATTTCGGAGAGGGTTTGGGCAACCTCTCCTGAGGTGTTTAAGTGCAAAGGAGGGCATCCATGTGCTCAAGGAAAACCATGAGGGATGTTGTGGTAATCATATGGGTACCAGAGTCTTATCTAGCAAGATAATGCGGGCAGGCTACTTCTGGACGAGAATAAGGCAAGATGCGGAAAACTTCGTGAAAGCATGCTACAAATGTCAGAAACATTCTCCACTTATACACCAACCTGCAGAGGAGATCATGACAATGAGCTCTCCTTTCCCCTTTTCCAAGTGGGGGATAGATCTGGTGGGACCTTTCCCTACAGCTCAAGCCCAGAAGAAATTCCTGATCGTAGCCATTGATTATTTCAGCAAGTGGGTCGAGGCCGAAGCCTTAGCAAAGATTACGGAGGATGCGGTAATGGGATTCGTATGGAAGAATATAGTGTGCCGGCTTGGAGTACCAAGAATCTTGGTGTCCGATAATGGCACACAATTCATGGGAACTCGGATTGAAGCCTGGTGCACTAAGATGAAGATAAACCAACATTTCACGTCTGTCTACCACCCTCAGGCAAACGGCCAAGTTAAAGTAACCAATCAAATCCTAGTTCAGAGGATTAGGGCACGGCTAGAAAAATCAGGAGGCAAATGGGTTGAAGAGATCAGTTCGATTCTATGGGCTTATCGAACCAACCCCAAGGAGAGTGATTTGTACATATTTGTATGTGATTTTCGTGTGTTTTTGCATTACGTTTTGTGTGTTTTGTCGGGTTTTCGGTTTATATTCTCCTCGTTTCTCTTCTTTTTAGTATTTTTCATTTTTTTATCTCATTTTATGTTTTCCTCCTTTATTTTATAAGTAATAGTCTAATTATGTTTAATTTTCTAATTCAGTATCGATGTCAACGCCCGTCGACGCCCTTGAGTTGTCCACGTTGATGCCTAAAGTTGCTCGCGTCGGCCGATGCTAAGTCGACGCACATGCCTAGAAACTCTCTGTGAGCGTCGACACATTACGCGTCGGCCGAGGCACACATGCCAGCACCCATCGACGCAACCCTGCCGACACGCACGCCGAGCAGCCTGACACGCGTCGATCGACGCTCGGCACGCGTCGATCGATGCTCCTGCAGTTTGAGCACTTATTTCGGGAAAATCTATATAAATGCGTTGGTTTCTTCATAATTAGGGTGATGGAACCTGGGGGAAGGTTCATAGATTGCAAAGAACCCTCGGTTCTTGCCACCTTTCGATTACACACATGATTTGGGTTGAAGAGTTGAAGATCACAAGTTCGGTTCGTCATCTCCTCGTTTGTTCTTCGTCTTCGTTTCACTTTTCAGTGTTTAAACTTTATTTTCTATATTTTAGATGTTAGATGTTAGATAGATTAGTTAGTAGTATGTAGATAAATTTCTAGTTTAAACATCGTTGCTTTCTTGCTTTTAATTGATATTTTTTATTTCGTTTCCTTATGAATGATCTCATTAGATTAGTTGCTTGTTTTAATATCGATTATGTTCATGCTTGCGCTGATATTATGATGTTGATCACAATGATATTTTTCGGCTAAGTTTATCATTCTAGTGCCTAAGGTCATTTAGAGCGATCGGGATTGACAACCCTGATCATGGAGATGATTCTGGCGCACTAGAAACATTGATTTCATAATTGTTTCAAGCTTCCGATTTTATTGCTTGTAGATGTTAGAAAATCTCAAACCAAATTGGATTGCGTGTTTAGTTTAGTTTTTATTTCGTTTCTATGTTCGTAAAATCAAACACCGGGATAACCTCCGATTAGTCTTCCTTGTGATTCGACTCGAGTCCAACTTACCACCTACAGCTACTCCGTTCTCTTACGGATGAGCTTTTTATTTTTAAATAAAAAGTAGTTGTAAAAAGTTCGATTCAGAATTTGGTGCTGTTGCTGGGGAAGGCTAAAGGTCGCGATTTTTGGCGTTTGCTTTTATTTATTTGTTTGTGTTAGTGTTTGTTGTTGAATTTTGTTTTTGTTTATTTTTATACTTTCTGGTGCATTTAATCTTGGTTTTTGAGTGTTGTGCTTTGTAGCCACATTTTTGAAGACTCGATATTATTTTGATTGAAGATGGCGGATTATCGAGCTAGTTCGCCATATGATGACCCTTACACTCCAGCTTTCGATTGTCAAGTCCCTCCATCATATTATGACCCGTGTGCTCCGAGCGGTCAAGAATGGGCCCATGATTTTGACTATCCCGGACCATGTCCTTCACATTGTTGTAATCCGAGCATGGATTCTTATGCACCGTCTTGTGGCTATTATGATCTAGGTTTTGATGATTCTTATCCGACTGCGGACTCGTATGCTCCACCGTGTCAAGATTTCTACTCTTCGAGCTACGACGTTTACACTCCACCCACCTCTCATGAATATACTCCGAGTGGAGATCTTTACACCATAACTTCTCAAAATTTTCCTATGTCCCTTTTATCAGAATTGGAATCTTTCATTACCAAGATTTCGGATTGGATCAACATATGAATGAATGCATGGATCGCTTCGAGATTCAATTAAAGAAACTTTTCATACAGGCGTACGAGCTTGACCAACCTTGTCATGAGGAGATGCCCATCGTTGATGTGGAAGATTCCATCTTGGTTGAGGACAGTTCGAGCTTTGATGATCTTTTGAAATATGTGTGCAAGGAGGTGGAGTTGACGGGTGAGAAGGAGGAGTCAGAGGAAGGCATTACCGCTTCCTTGCGGTTTGATGATGAAGTTGTGCAAGATTTGGAGGAGAGTGAGATTATTGAGTCACACTTTGGACCACCCGAAGCTTTATTGAAATTTGATTTTGAGGTGGTAGACGAGATAGTCGAGAAGGTGCCCGATCACCCCATGCTACAATTGCCGTTTGACATATTCGAGGTGATCGATTACTCGCGGTTCCGACCTCCAAAGCTAGTTGGAGCTTTCACCCCTTGCATCTTGGGGCATGCTTTTTGTTCTCGCCTAGGTGGTTATCATCGTCAATTCTCACTTTTAGAGAATACCAATGCATGGCACGATCATCATTTGTTTTTAGACCCGGGATGAAATTGATCGTGGACGCCGTCAAGCTTAAGACGTTAATCAAGCGCTTCTTGGGAGGCAACCCAAGCCTTTTAACTTTATATGTTTTTGTGTATTTTTGTTCTTGTTGTTTTAGGTCCCCTTCAATGTTGAGGCCCGTTGGATGATTTTTGACGCTCAACTCATCACCACAAGCACGATTCCAGGGACGTATCTCTCCTTCTCTTATCTTTTACCATACTTAGCTTAATTTTTCATTTTATACAATGTGGACATTGTATGGTTTAAGTGTGGGGGGGGTTTGTCCTTGGTTTGGTTAGTAAATTCTTATGTGCGTGCTTATGGTTGATTTGAGTTGTGCGTGTTGATATTGATTGGAACCTTGACGAAGTAACGTGGTTAGATGCTTTGGTTAGGATATTTAGACTTTCGTTCGAATAATAGTATAATTGTGGGGAATGAAGTGTAAATAGTCTATGAAGTGTCTTGTCCTCTGTTCTATTTGTGTTTCATTCTTAAGAGTCGAATACTCTCTACTAGCCCTATTTTCCGATGCCCTTTATAGGATTTTATGTAATTTTTCTTTTTTATTTTTGAGACGTTAATACTCCATGTGCTGAATTTGAAAAATGTTATCAGTTGCACTTAGCAACGTAAGATCGGAGTCAATGAACTCTCATTTTTGATGTATGTATATTATGCTCGTTTTGTACCTCATCTCTATATGTACTTATAATTAAAAAAAAGGAAAAAGAAAACAAAAACAAAAACAAAAGAAAAGAAAAAGAAAAAAAATAAGTACAAGAAGAGAAATCCTTGTACAAGTTAAGTTCTTATTGTTATTTTATTTCTTAGATTGTATTGTTAAAGAGGCGTATAGATGACTGGGCTAGTCGGGTGACGACTTGGCGGTTTGTTCAGGGATAAACTTTGGCCGAGGCATGGATGGGTGACGTACATGAAGGTCAACTCATTAGTTTTAGGTGTTCGGAAGCTAGTCTAAATCTCTTATCTCAACGTTATCGTGTCGTCCTTTTAGTTGAGTTTTCAGTTGATTTAATGCATTAACCTCTTGAATCATTTGAATGAATTAATGATAAGGTCATCGGGTAGTTAGCTTTTTATTGTCTATGTTTAGATTTGATTTTGCTTGAGGACAAGCAAAAAGCTAAGTGTGGGGGAGTTGATTTGTACATATTTGTATGTGATTTTTTTGTGTTTTTGCATTGCATTTTGTGTGTTTTGTCGGGTTTTAGGTTTCTATTCTCCTCGTTTCTCTTCTTTTTAGTATTTTTCGTTTCTTATCTCATTTTATGTTTTTCTCATTTATTTTATAAGTAATAGTCTAATTATGTTTAATTTTCTAATTCAGCATCGAGACGACGAAAATTGGATGAGCAAGGTGCTAGGATTTCGGGAAGCGTCGGTCGACGCCGACGCCGACGCCGGCGCCCGTCGATGCCCTTGAGCTGTCTGCATCGATTCCTAGAGCTGCTCGCATCGGCCAATGCTAGGCCGATGCACATCCCTAGCAACTCTCTATGAGCTTCGACACATTCAGCGTTGGCCGACGCACACATTCTAGCACCCATCGACACAACCCTGCTGACACGCACGCCGAGCAGCCTGACATGCGTCGATCAACGCTTTACTGTTTGAGCAATTATTTTGGGAAAATCTATATAAATGCGTTGGTTTCTTCATAATTAGGGTGCTCGAACTTGGGGGAAGGTTCATAGATTGTAGAGAACCCTCGGTTCTTGCCCCCTTTCGATTACACGCATGATTCGGGTTGAAGAGTTGAAGATCACAAGTTCGGGTCGTCATCTCCTCGTTTGTTCTTCGTCTTCGTTTCACTTTTTAGTGTTTAAACTTTTGTTTCTAATTTTAAATGTTAGATGTTAGATAGATTAGTTTGTAGTATGTAGTTAAATTTCTAGTTTAAACATCGTTGCTTTCTTGCTTTTAATTCATATTTCGTATTTCGTTTCCTTATGAATGATCTCGTTAGATTAGTTGCTCGTTTTAATATCGATTATGTTCATGCTTGCGTTGATATTATGATGTTGATCATAATAATGTTTTTCGACTAAGTTTATCGTTCTAGTGCCTAGGGTCATTTAGAGCCATCGGGATTGACAACCCTGATCGTGGAGATGATTCTGGCGCACTAGAAAAATTGCTTTCATAATCGTTTCAAGCTTCTGATTTTATTGCTTGTAGATGTTAGAAAACCTCAAACCAAATTGGATTGCGTGTTTAGTTTAGTTTTTATTTCATTTCTATGTTCGTAAAATCAAACACCGGGATAACCTCGGATTAGTCTTCCTTGTGATTCGACTCGAGTCCAACTTACCACCTACAGCTACTCCGTTCTCTTGCGGACGAGCTTTTTATTTTTAAATAAAAAGTAGGTGTAAAAAGTTCAATTCATAGAGCACTGGAGAAACTCAATTTAGCCTAGTATATGGCATGTACGTCGTAATCCCTATGGAAATAATCCTCGAAACTTGCCGAATACAGAGCTTTGATGTAAGCCAGAATGAGCTACTAATACGGGACGCGCTGGACTTGATTGAGGAGAAAAGAGAAAGAGTTGCGGTAAGGATGCAGCACATGAGGGGAAAGATCAGGGCGACCTATAATAAATCAGTAGCGAAGAGGCATTTGAAGATAGGAGACCTTGTTTTGCGTAGAGCTGAATTAGGGAAGACCAAGGGGAAGCTAGACGCTACTTGGAAAGGACCATATAAGGTCATGAGAGTTCTTGCAGGAGGAACGTATGATTTTGAATAAATGGATGGAGTCAAAATACCCCGAGCATGGAATGTAGAAAATATACGAATATATTATGTGTAAGATTAAAGCATGAAACTTATTTATATAAAATATGTGGTTTGAATTTATCTGTGTTTTATTGTAAACTGGCCTGATTGGCTAAGGGCGGATGCCCCAAAAATCATGACCTGATTGTCAGCAAAATTTTAGCCCTGATTGGCTAAGGGCGGATGCCCAAAAAATCCTGACCTGATTGTCAGCGAAACTTTAGCCCCGATTGTCTAAGGGCGGATGCCCCAAAAATCCTGGCCTGATTGTCAACGAAACTTTAGCCCTGATTGCATAAGGGCGGATGTCCCAAAAATCCTGACCTGATTGTCAGCAAAATTTTAGCACTGGTGGGCCAGAGGCTGATACCCTGAAGAGCCTGATTTGATTCACTAGTGCATAAACTGCATATCCAAAAGGGTAATTTTGCCTATCCAGAATGACTTTTTGTGCCTTCTGTAGTGACATAGTTTTAGAAAGTATGTACTTTCCAGAACACCTTCTTTTACCCTTCTGGATTGGCAGACTTTCTAGAAGGGAAAAAAAGGGCGTTCTAGAAAATAAATTTTCTGTTCCAGAATGGTACATCCCATGTTGATCTGCCACTTTTCATAACGGTTTTTTGAAAAACTATTCTGGAAAGTATAACTTTCCAAAATGTCTTTTTGAAACACCGATTTGGAAAGTTTACTTTCTAGAACGGTATTTATAAAGTAACGATCTGGAAAGTTATACTTTCCAGAATGATTTTTGAAAAAACGATCAGGAAAGTTATACATTCCAGAACGTTATTTAAAAATAACGATCTGGAAATCTATACTTTCCAGAACGGTTTCCAACCTGGTCCGTTTCCAGGAAAGACGCACATGTTCTTCCCCCGAATTGGATCGAACCGTCAAGTCCACCTCAGATGGGGTAAACACTTCGTGCTGGCCAGACTGCGCTGGCTGAGTGGTTTTTGTTGATCCAGCAGTTCGTTCTCCCGGAGATCGCTTCTCAGGGAGCGCTGTAGTTTGTCGAGCCTCTAGTAGTTTTCGCATCATGGTGGCTGTAAAAAAAAGTGTTAAGTAACAGGTCAAATGTTAGATCTACCAAGTGCGTAAGAAAGAAAGAAGATAAGATTGGGCGATTCTCTTTCATGTACCAATCTCAGGGGTCAAAGGACCCGTCTTTTCTCTGGAATTTAAGAAATCCAGAACAAAAGGGAGGAGAAGATTAGTCAAATGGAAGACATTTTCGTTTAAGGATGCGATAATTTTCTTCAAACGGGGAGATCTGTCTCTCACGAATAGTTGGGCCTGAAGTGGAAGTTGGTCAATGGACTTGAGGGGGGAAGCCCCAATCGCCATAGCAATGTACGAAGAAGAATCTATTCCTCCACGCCTTGTTGGAGGAAAGACCGCCGGTTAAGAAACGGACGCCGGCACAAGCACATAAGTAAAAGTAACCGGAAGAAGCACTCTTGGCGTGAAACAGTGAATATAATGTCTGGGACGTAGGAGTTAGTCCAGCATATCATATGGCTAAGTTATAGCCTATGATTATCCTAAAGAAGTTTGGGACGAATTGGTGTACTGTGATTCTGTACATTTGAGCGATTTCTAGTATGAGGGGGTTGACGGGGAGACACAACCCCGCTTGGAATTGATCAACAAAAAAGGTCAAATGACAGGCCCGTGGTTGGTAAGCCCTCTCACCTATGCCCTGGTTAACTAATGAAAATTCTGCAGGGAGATTAAATTTGGATCTCAACCCCTCCACCATCTTATCTCTAAGAATAGAAAAAGTATTATCGGGGTGTCCCGGAATAAGGGGAAGCCATTCGCTAGAGGTGTTTTGGGAAGAAGGGGATGTTGCAGGCAAGGAGGGAGTCGAGTTCAGGCAAGTAGAAGAAGAGGAAGATGATTGACTAGACATAATAAGAAAAAACATAGATTGGAAAAGTACCTGGTTTTGAAGGTGATCGGAAAATGCTTGGAGGCAAAGTTGCGAGTTAGAGAGAGAGAGAGAGAGAGAGAGAGAGAGAGAGAGACAAGTGCTTGGTGAGGAAGAAAAGTGAAAATGAAAAGTGAATCGCGGGAGAAAAGAGAAGGATAAGTTTTGAAAATAATTTTTGGGAAAAAAGAGATTTGATGGGATTCGTGCATTTAATGCGCGTCAGAATTACAGTACTAAAAGGGACGTATTAAAGTCTCAACCGTTGAAGATGGAATATCATACGTTACAGATCATCCTTAAATATACGACCTGATTTAAAAGGCGGATTCAGTGGGATTCGTGCATGATCGAATGGAGAATTTGAAAAGAAGTGTTGAAGATCTCAACCGCCTGAAGTGAAACCCTAGGCCTGTCTCTTATACACATCTAGATGTGTATAAGAGACAGGTTAGCTTTTTATTGTCTATGTTTAGATTTGATTTTGCTTGAGGACAAGCAAAAAGCTAAGTGTGGGGGAGTTGATTTGTACATATTTGTATGTG
>BMAC01000032.1:712609-724957 GCA_014905375.1 Phtheirospermum japonicum | reverse complement strand
CTGTACATTTGAGCGATTTCTAGTATGAGGGGGTTGACGGGGAGACACAACCCCGCTTGGAATTGATCAACAAAAAAGGTCAAAGTGACAGGCCCGTGGTTGGTAAGCCCTCTCACCTATGCCCTGGTTAACTAATGAAAATTCTGCAGGGAGATTAAATTTGGATCTCAACCCCTCCACCATCTTATCTCTAAGAATAGAAAAAGTATTATCGGGGTGTCCCGGAATAAGGGGAAGCCATTCGCTAGAGGTGTTTTGGGAAGAAGGGGATGTTGCAGGCAAGGAGGGAGTCGAGTTCAGGCAAGTAGAAGAAGAGGAAGATGATTGACTAGACATAATAAGAAAAAACATAGATTGGAAAAGTACCTGGTTTTGAAGGTGATCGGAAAATGCTTGGAGGCAAAGTTGCGAGTTAGAGAGAGAGAGAGAGAGAGAGAGAGAGAGAGAGAGACAAGTGCTTGGTGAGGAAGAAAAGTGAAAATGAAAAGTGAATCGCGGGAGAAAAGAGAAGGATAAGTTTTGAAAATAATTTTTGGGAAAAAAGAGATTTGATGGGATTCGTGCATTTAATGCGCGTCAGAATTACAGTACTAAAAGGGACGTATTAAAGTCTCAACCGTTGAAGATGGAATATCATACGTTACAGATCATCCTTAAATATACGACCTGATTTAAAAGGCGGATTCAGTGGGATTCGTGCATGATCGAATGGAGAATTTGAAAAGAAGTGTTGAAGATCTCAACCGCCTGAAGTGAAACCCTAGGCCTTATGGTTCATCCCAACCACTTGGGGGGGGGGTATTTATAATTTTTGTCCCTAGGCCTTATGGTTCATCCCAACCACTTGGGGGGGGGGGGGGGGGTATTTATAATTTTTGTCAAGTGGGGCTTTTCCGAAATCCCGAAAACAGAACCCGCGAATCTTGGGCCGTTATTCAGGCTGGCCTGACCAAGAAGCTTCTGCCAAGGGCAGGATAGCTCTGTCGCTAAGTTCTCCAAGTTTCTGACCTAATATCCAAAACCTTATCTAAGGCTTCGGATAAGGTCGGGACGATATCCGTCAAGCTGTAGGTTTGTCCTCCGCTTCATCTTTCTTTTCCTAAGGCTTTAGGTCAGCTCATCCCCACCAGGTCCACCAGGGCAAACCGTCACACAGGATATGTTGACCAGTTTATCCTACTCGGGGCAAATAGAGGCTTAGCCCCATCATCTTAGTTCCTACCTCTTTCCTGACCTGAGTAAGATGGATCCCTCATTTGAGTCACTAGCCCCGATCAAAATCAATCCTCTTAAGTTTCGCGTCCAACTCGTCCCATTTTTCCTTTCAGTGGGAATTAGGTATGACTTCTAGAGCACTCTCACCTGAGATTATTCCAATACCAAATTCGCTGACTTAAGTATCGGGGAGGTTCTCACCGGAAATCCTTCCGATGGTCATTTCTAAAGTGTTTTTGTTGAAACAGGTCGGTATATTTTCAGGGAGAAAAGCGGATGTTCTCAGCATAATTTTCAGGGTGAAACAAGTACTTGTATCTCTTAAACCTAATGTGTAAAATATGTTTTAAGATAATATTATAAACAAAATGGAACCATATGTAATGCACTCATTCTTAATTTTGAATATTTTCTCGTAGAAGAGAATTGTAACATATTTCAGTAGGTTTAGATAATTAAATATAAGCAGTTAGTTCAACGTAAAAATGATTGAGCGAATAAAATATAAATTAGATATACACCTCAGGGAATATTTGGATTATCATTAATTGAGATTGTAAGTTTCGGTAATTAAAAAACTTTGGGTACTGGAAATTATAGTCAAAATTATTGTTTGTGATTGAATTAAAGAATTATTATTTGTCGTAGAATTAAATTTTTTTAATTTTGATAAAAAAAATATAATAAAAATTATTGTTTGTTGTATGATTGAATTAAAAGTAAAATTAAAAATTCTTTCTTTTGCTACTGAAAACATAAAATGATGTATGAAAAGTATGTAATATTATATTTTATATTATTGGGGTGTCGTGATTATATCATTTTCAATTAATTATAACTGTTAGAGTATTCCATGGGATAAGTAATAGGATAGATCAATAAATATAAATGGAGGTGCGGGGTGGGGGACTTTGTGCCTTCACGACACTCGTAGTCATTTTCTATATTATTATATTATATTTGCTTAAATCTAAATGAGAATAGGAGTTGGTTAAGTATTTGAACTTTGATTTTTAAAATATACGAGTATTCGAAATCCAAATTCGGTATTTAAGGAGTACTCGTTAAAATTTTTAAATATATTTTAATATTTTTAAAATCTTGATGTATTAAATTAAAGCATTTTAAGATTTATAAAAGGCCTGAATTATTTAATTGAGATTTTTAATAAAATCTTAAATGTTCAAGTCTCAAGGTATTCATTTGAGATTATTAAAATTTTAAATTGTCTTGAGATATTTAATTTATCTAATAATTTTTTAATTTGTAATTTGAATTAATTTTTCTAAACACGTATGACAAATTATATATACCCACCTGTCCAGTCAAATTAAAAATTCTAAAAGTATTAGACATAAATTAAATAACTAATGATAATTTAAAACTTTAAAATATATCAAATGAATACCTTGAAACTTCATTGAACATTTAAGATTTTATTAAAAACCTCAATTAAATACCTCAATATTTTTATAAAATTTAAAATATTTTAATTATATACACTAGGATTTTAAAATTTTAAAATATATTTAAAATTTTTAAATAAATACACCTTCCTTAAAATATCGGTACAAATTCTAAATAAATACACCTCGAATTTTCCGGTCCAAACATAACCTTACGTTCACAATTCACTTAACCATACTCATCCCGGCTCCCACAACCTTGCATTTGTGAAACGTTCCAAAACAGGCCACTTTCACTATTTCAGAGCATCCAATTTCCAATGAATTATTGGCTAAAATGATGCAATGCACCCTGCTGAATCACATTAAACAAACTATCCTGATGCATGATAGTGTGAAACCGTTTAGTGTTAAAGACTTGACTCTCTTTTCTTTTGAGCGTGAGTACAGATAATTGACATAAATTCGAAAATCTTCTTTTCAAAAAGTAAATAAATAAATAAAAATAATTTATCATCAGTTTTATTATTCTTTTTTCTTTTTAGTGCAATAGGAGGTTAGTATAGTAAATGAACACGTTGATATGTGTTCGATCTATATGAGTCATATTACACCCTACGATCAGAGGCTTCTAACGATGAAGCACAAGATTGATCCCTCGTCATAAAAACAGGTGAATGCTAACATTAACGGATTCTGACATAAAAAAAAATATTGACGAATTGCTGATGGATTGGGGTCGTTAGCGATAGACCCGTCAGTATTATTTTTGGGCGACGGATTTATTGACGGGTTTAGTTATTAATGTTGGTAAATTGTATTTATTTGATTTAATGGTATAGCGAAAATTCGTGTTAACGAATTGTATAGGTTCGATCTACGTGTCGTGTAGTTAATCGTAACTTTTTGAATTTCTCAAATCCAATTATTGGTGAGTGATAAATATTGCTTTGAAATTGAATGGTTGCTACAGTGTTTTATTGTTTATCCCACATTGAATATTAATCAATGTGGAAGGGAGTTTAAAATGATTACATCTCTTTAATGTACATCAAGTGGGCCAGCGGGTGTTGTGGATGAACATAGCTCACGCGGGCTCTTGAACTTGGGTGTTGGCGGAGCCGAGCCCGAGCCTGAGCCTGGACACGGACCTTGGTCCTTGGTTCGAATTGGCTGGTCCGATTGAGGTGGTCCGTATGGGGGTCCTAGTTCAACCCAGGCTACCTTTTTAGTTGCGTTCGTTTTTTAACGTACACGCTCTGGACTCCTGACCGTTACGAAAACAACATGCAATGCATGTACACGTTGTACCCTTCCAGGTTCATGCTGCCAATTTGAACGTCTTAATGATGCCTTTAAGGACGTCATTAAGCTGGCTGCTGTTACCCCCGCTGGAACCCTATAAAAGGGTTAGAGGCTCCTTCACATTTCACACCTGCAAAACCACAGAACATACTTACACCGCATTCAGCTTCTGCACTGTTTTCGTTTCTTTTTTCGTAGCTAAATCCATATTCATTCAGTTCGCCGGAGCTCTGGTATTAACGGCGCTGTTATACCAGAGATGTTAGTCGTTTTATGTTTGGGGACGAATTGCCTAACCGAAGAGCACTCGGGGCAATTTCATCTGGTGGAAAGAGATACTCTCGACTCGACTATAATTTTATTTTTTGTTCTTTTTTCCGATTTTGTAATATACATAGTTTCCTTGTTTGTGCTCGTTGTAATTCATACAATCGCAAGGCGAAATTTTTTTTGTATTTGTAATTTTCTATTTTAATATCACTACCGGAAACATGTCGACCTCAAGCCCTCCGACGAGCTCGACTGCTCCTGCCATTACCTCTACCATTTCGACGACGACCACTGCCCCTGCAGTCACAAATACCTCAACGACCGGAATGTCTATGCCAAATATGAACATGAGTCATGCTGATTTCCTCCTCAACCAAGGAACTTTCGACACCCTCTTGGAGACACTGTCGAGGCGCATCTCGGCAACCAACCCGAACTCAAGCACAGCTTCGGCTACTGGATCGTTCCCTTATGGGATGGGGACTTCGGTCCAAACTGTGTCAGTTTCGACTGTGAACCATCCTACTGAGATGATGGGAACTTCGGTTCCAAGTATGTTTTCTGTATCATTCCCTTTTGGGATGGGGACTTCTGTCCAAAATGTGTCAACTCCGACTGTGATCCATCCTACTGGGATGACGGGAACTTTGGTTCTAAGCATGTTCACAACGGCTCCGACGACGTACTCTTCTGTTACTCCTTCAATGGGTATGATGGGGATATTTGTTTCTACTATGACCGCTCCGGTTCACTCCTCACGGATTATGTCCACCGCGGAGAAGCCTCCAAAATTCAATGGTGACGGCTTCAAGAGGTGGCAACAAAAGATGTTGTTCTACCTTACGATGCTTGGCTTCACTAACTTCGTGAAGGATGACGAACCACCCACTCCGGACGAGTCCGAGACCAACTTCAATGTTCGTGCCGCCTACGATAATTGGCACAACAACGACTATATGTGCAAAGGCTTTCTCCTTAGTAGCCTAGAAGATAGTTTGAGTAACGTGTACTCGGACGTAAAGACCTCCAAGAAAATCTAGGAGGCACTCGAGAAGAAATACAACTCTAATGAGGCTGGTACTAAGAAATTTGTAGTCACAAATTTCATGGACTACAAAATGGTTGATTCTCGCCCAATTATGGAACAAGTTCAACAATTCCAAATGCTGGTGAATGACGTCCACGCCGAGGGGATGGTACTTCCTGATGCTTTCATGGCTTTTACCATGATTGATAAGCTTCCTCCGAACTGGAAAGACTTCAAGACATATCTCAAGCACAAGCGAAATGCGATGTCTCTTGAAAATATTATCCAGAAGGTACGAATTAAGTTCGAAGTTCTAGTTCAGTACCAAAAGTTGAAAGGTTCATTCGAACCCAGGGTGAATCTACTTGAACAAGGAGACAACTCAAAGAAAAGGCCGGGTCCTGGCAACGCAAAGCCGAAAGCTCCTTCTTCTCAGAAGTTCAGCGGCAACTGCTACAATTGTGGCAAACATAGACACAGGTCTAAGGACTGTCGCAATCCAAAGCAAAAGAAGGCCAAGCTAAGTGACCACTTAGCCGAGAAAGAGCTAACTAGTGATGATCTTATTGCGGTTATCACTGAGGAAGCCAAAATGGTTGAGAACTGTGGTCAATGGTTCATCGACACTGATGCAACCGCCCATGTGTGTGCAGACCGGAGCTAATTCTCCAAATACCATCCCTGTGAGAGAAGGAAGTTGAATATGGGAAACCAAGCTTCTTTGCAAGTTGTAGGCATTTGTTCGGTTGTCCTCAAAATGACCTCCGGCAAGGAGATCACTCTGAATGAGGTGCTGCATGTTCCGGACATCTGGAAGAATTTAGTCTATGGTTAATTACCTTACAGATGGATTGTTCAAACTCAGTGTAATGGCTAAACGCCCAAAACCTATCATTAATAAAATTGCTTCTGATTCCTCTTACTTGACTGAGTGCTCCAGTTTATGGCATTGTAGATTAGGCCACGTTAATCTAAATGCAATAAAATGATTGTCAAATCTCAACTTGCTTAAAGTAAATAAATTTGTTAAAGTAAGTGTGAAATTTGTGCAGAATCAAAATTGACAAAGTTACCATTTAAATCGGTAGCAAGGAGCACGACACCTCTAGAATCAATTCACACGGAGGTATGTGATTTGAAGTTTGTGCAAACTAGAGGTGCAAAAAGTATTTTATTACTTTTATTGACGATTGCACAAGGTATTTTTATATTTATCTTTTGAGAGGTAAAGATGAGTCTATTGAAGCTTTTAATAACTTCAAGAGTGAAGTCAAAAATCAACTTAACTGCAAAGTCAAATATATTCAAAGTGATAGAGGAGGGGAATACGTAGCTCCATTTGAGGAGTTGTGCAACGAAAGTGGCATAATACATCAAACTACAGCTCCGTATGCACCTCAATCGAATGGCGTTGCAGAACGCAAGAACCGTACTTTGAAAGAGATGATGAATGTGTTGTTGATTAGTTCTGGGTTACCACAGAACATGTGGAGGGAAGCTGTTTTAGCGACAAACTATATCCTCAATAAAATTCCACTTAAAGGTGGGGACGAAACTCCCTATGAGTTGTAAAAAGGAAGGAAACCTTCTTAAAAATACCTCAAAGTGTGGGGGTGTTTAGCGAAGGTAGAAGTGCCTCTACCGAAGCCAGTGACAATCGGACCCAAAACGGTTGATTGTATTTTTATTAGTTATGCACTAAATAGTAGCGCCTATCGATTTATCATTCATAGGTCAGATATTCCGAACATGAATGTCGGAACTACCATTGATTCAAGGAATACGATATTCTTTGAAGAAATATATCCTTGTAAGGATAAAGCTGCTTCCAGTTCAAACACTAGTAATGCTGAAGGAACTACAAGTCAAGAACTTGTGGGGGTTAAACCTAAGTCTCGTAAATGACCTGGTTTAGAACTTGAAGCTATAACTCGTAGACGGAGCACTCGAGTTAAAGTTGCTAAGGATTTCGGTCCCGACTATGTGGTTTTTCTCTTAGATGAAGAACCAAATTCATTGAAAGATGCTTTCTCACGGACTAATAGTTTCATTTTGGAAGGAAGCTGTACAGAGCGAGATCGATTCGATCATGCAGAGCCATACGTGGATTCTGACTGATTCACCTGAAGGTTGTAAACCTTTAGGGAGTAAATTGATTTCCAAATGAAAGTTCAGAGCTGATGGATCAATAGATAAGTATAAAGCTCGTCTGGTTGTGAAAGGATATCTCAAGAAGGAGGGATATGATTTCTTTGATACATACTCTCCTGTGACGAGAATTACCTTTATCCGGGTGCTTCTAGCGATTGCTGCTTTGCACAATATTGAGATTCACCAAATGGATGTAAAATTAGCTTTTCTAAACGGTGATTTAGAAGAGGAAATCTATATGGAACAACCTAAAGGTTTTGTAAAACCTGTACAAGAAAGAAAGGTGTGCAAACTGGTTAAGTCTTTATATGGCTTGAAACAAGCACCTTTACAATGGAACTTGAAATTTAACGAAGTGATGATGTCAAATGGATTCAAGATAAACAAGTACGACAAGTGTTTCTACATTAAGAATACTAATGACATATTTGTTATCGTATGTCTTTATGTAGATAATATGTTAATCATGGGTAGCAACCTATAGGTGATTAACGAGACGAAACTCATGCTAAAAAGAAATTTTGTCATGAAGGATCTGGGAGTTGCTGACACAATTCTTGGCATAAGAATCATAAGAACTTCAGATGAAATTGTCTTATCACAATCGCATTACATTGAGAAAGTGATCAAGAAATTCAATGATTACGATAGTCTTCCAGCAAAGACACCTATGAAACTTGATGTTCTGTTAAGTAAGAACAGAGGTGATCATATTTCTCAGAAGGACTATGCTAAGATCATTGGATGTCTGATGTACGTCTCTAATTGTACAAGACTTGAACTAGCTTGCTCGGTAAACAAACTGAGTCGATATACAAGCAATCCAAGTAGAGAACACTGGAAAGCTCTTGTGAGAGTTTTGAGGTACTTAAAGTATACTCTGGACTTTGGGCTACATTATGGTAGATAACCCAGGGTACTTGAAGGTTACTGTGATGCGAACTGGATATCCGACTCAAAGGACTCTCTATCAACAAGTGGATATGTGTTTGTAATAGGGGGAGGAGCTGTTTCTTGGAGATTGATTCGTACATTTTTGTCACGAATCTGCACTTAATTGAGTCTTATTTTAGTCGTTTTATGCTTTTTTTCCGAGTAAAGACTAGAGCTAAAATTGCATTGTTTTGCATTTTCCATTTCTTCACTTGATTTTCCGTCTTATTGATCGACAATTAATCCAAACGAGAATGATCCCTGGTTTTCTCATACAGTTAGAACGTCTAGAGGATTCAGAGCACGAAGATTGAAGGAAAAACGCTCATAAATAGCTATGAAGACACTCACCGATCGGACAGTTCATCTCTCCGATCGGTGGAACTAGGGTACCCGCACACCGACCGGGAGAGCTAGCGCACCGAGCGGATGCAAAGACAGAAACTTCCTTCCGATCGGACGAGGCTCATGACCGATCGGACAAGAACGTTACGAGTCTGATTTCTGGAGATTTCAGTTACGAAAYGGCTGAGATTGCTCTTAAAAAGGAGGGAGGCTAGGGTTTGCAGACATACTACGCTGAGAGGCATTTTTGGAGGCTAGAGACACCACACAACACCCAAAGGTTGAGAGATTTGACACATCTCTCATACCTCTAGTATAAATCCGTGCAAGGCCGTATTAAGGTTCGATTCGCAGCTGCCGTCGTTCTTCGCTAGGATTCTGGTTCGTGACAAGCCTAGGGATTCTACGCAACTCGGAATGCTTACCGTTCATCGTCTTCACTCGTTGAAAATAGTTCAACGATTTGTAATCTCTAAACTCATAGTCTTGATGTTTTTGAAATAATTTGGTTAATAATTCGATATGAACAGTAGTTGGTAATGTTTCRTTAGTAGATTGTTAAAGTTTTGGTGATTGGATTCATATCTTTGTGTTTTCGAATTGTCAATTTTGGTTGAACCATTGGATTGAGAATGGAATTATGGTTGGCTTAGTTATAGTTTGTGAAGCATCTAGTATTTAGAATGAAAGATGATCTTAGTTGTTAGAAGTATTTGATTGATAATCGCTATCGTTGTTTACAATTGTTGGAATGGTGTTTAGTAGCTTGCAATAGTATTACTATAGTTGTTTTTCTTATAACTTGTCGAGAGGTCGACACCCTCGAGACAAGAAGAGTTCGTCTTACTTGCTTTAATGATTTCTAAACAATTACAAAACCCCCTTGAGTTCGCGTGTTTTTAGAGATAGAATTGTGTTATTAGTATAATAAACATTGTTTAATCCGATTCCCATTCCTCGAGAGATCGACCCGAGTTAGCTTGCCAAGTCTACAAGTGACCCCGTTCTCTTGCGGGCGAACTTAAACCCTTTCAAACGTAGACGTGTTTGTTAACCGGAATTTAATTTTGAAAGGAACATAAAAGTTCGGCTCAAAATTTGGCGCCGTTGCCGGGGAATGGCAAAGGTTTTAATGATGTTTATTCGTGTTAATGCTTTCATATCAATAATTGTATAATTTTTTAGTTTTGCCTCTCGATGCGGTGACCGTTTGTTGTTGATGCAAGGTCGAAGAAGCCTCAGAGGAGAACTTACACCATTTATCAACAGCATCGAATGTGTGTCGAGACCGAGACAATTATTTCCTCTAATCGAAGGGAGTTTCCTTGAATCAAGTTCAACCAACATGGCAGAAAATCTAGCTATTGGAGGACGAGGTGGAATGAATGGTGGACGAGGAAGAGGGAGAAATACCCAAACACCGCCTCGAGATAATCCATACGGATTGCCACCCGTATATGATGTGCACATACAAGAACAAATAGAAAATAACGAGGACGAGGATCTGAGGAATCCACCTCCACCCCAAAACGAAGAGACAGGGGAACCTAACCAAGCAAACGACGGAGAGCATCAGCCAAGGAATGATCAGCAAATCACGATGCAACAACCTCCCAGACGATTTCGGAACTGTGAAGAGGCTCGAGCTTATCACGCTCGCGCAAATCAGCAGTTTGATGATGTTGGTCATGGCGGGCCCCGACCCCAAAACAATCAAAAAAATCACCAAAGGCACGAGGAGCTCGAACGAGAACGGGACTATAATCAAAATAGGAGGGAGGGACGACCGTTCAACGCTTGGCAAAGGGAGAATAWTCRAAAYGATGTATATGAAGACCATGGGAATTATGAGRATGACCGTGGTCATGAGTATTACGAAGAATATGGAGAGGAAAGAAATTACGGCGTACGTAATAACTTCGGAGGAAGAAGAGGACGCCGGTACCCAAATGAACGTCGCCAAGGAGACCTTTTATTCCCAACCATTGGATCATACAACAGTGCAATAGTTTTAGGCCCCGCGGCGAGAGACTATGACTTGAAACCTGGCAGCGTCGCACAGCTCCCTAATTTTCATGGCATGCCCAACGAAGACCCCCTAAACTTCATTCGAGAATTTTACCTCGTGGTGGGTAGAATTCCGCATCTTGGGCTCCATGAGGATCAATTGAGAATGAAATGTTTTCCTACGACTTTAAAAGACAAAGCGAAGCATTGGCTTTTGTCACTACAGCCCAATTCACTGACCAATTGGGAGATGGTGTACAAGAAATTTGTGAGTASATTTTACTCTGCTCAAACCACCGCTAAGCTACGAAGGGAGATTACAAACTTCGAGCAGATGGAAGGCGAATCGTTCTATGAGGCGTGGGAACGATACAAAGGACTCTTACAAAAATGCCCGCACCACAACAATAGTGCTGAAATGGTGAACAACTACTTTCATGAAGGGCTGTTCCCGGTCTATAAACAACAAGTGGAGGTGAAGGCCGGAGATTTTGGAGAATTGACCGCCACGGAGGCTTGGGATTTGTTCGAGCACATGAGCGAAAAATCACAGCAAACGAGTTTCCGCCCAAGAAGATACAAAGTCCCAACGATCAAAATTGAGGAACTAACTAAGCAAGTCGCACTATTGACGAGTAAAATGACAGGGGAGGAGGAACCTTCGACACCCCCACCCAAAATGTGCGAAAAATGTGGGGCATGAAATGGATACATGCAATGTGGTTTTTGACGAAGAGGAAGAAAGGGAGGTAAACGCCATTCAAAACTATCAACCCAATAACAAGTTTGGGGCGAAGTTTACCGGGCAATACAATTCRAACACTAATTACAATCCAAAACACTCGAACTATGTGCCCAATTCTAAACCATCAGAACCACGACCATATCCAAACAAGAGTCAAGGAGAGACAAGTGGTCAAAACTCCTATCAAACCAAAGGACAGGGCAGCTATTCTCAACATTCTCCGCAACAATACYAAGCACCTCAGCAATCGTACCAGCACGCACCACAGCCGCAGTACCAACAAACTTCCCAACAACAGTTTCAGCAAATKCAACCACAGCAGCAATTKCCGCTTGCAAGTAACCCCGACGACGACCTAAGACTTTGGCGTCAACAATTAGAGCACGAGACTCTACGTAATCRGGAGGAAACACTTCKTACAATYGAAGAAGGCAAGCGAATGAGGAAGCAACTAGAGAAGCTAGAAATGATGATAGGACAGCTTTCGGTTTCTATGGCAAAAACGGTAAATGATCCGGGAAAGCTTCCAAGCCAACCCGAACAATCGATGGCAGTACATGTGCTACGTAGCGGAAAGGAGATAGACAACGGAATACAGGAAACCGAGAGGGACAACACCGATAACAACCAGACGATGGATGAAGGAGGCGAACAAGAAGCAAGACCAAATGGAGAGGAAGGACCAGTGGGTAAGATTCATAAATCAAGCAACCCATATGTTCCGGGATCATTGACGGGAACTTTCCAACYAAAAYGGACCGAAACAAATCAGACAAACTCAGCAAAGTACATGACCGGTCKGACCGAAACAGCGACCRATCGSTCCAGACTCCAGAAGGATTTGACCGGTCGGACAAACCAAGAGTCCGACCGGAGTAGAATACAGGAGGTTTCTACCGATCGGACAAACCAAGAGTCCGACCGGAGTAGAATACAGGAGGTTT
>BMAC01000032.1:689117-703646 GCA_014905375.1 Phtheirospermum japonicum | reverse complement strand
TTTTGATTTCAAGGTGAAATAGTTACCCGGGTTAGCTTGGTGGTTTTCAATAAAAATGTTTATAATTGCAAAACTAAACCATATATGCACGACATGACTTTAAGCTCTTACTATCATTACTTCTCTTGATTTTGATTCTTTCATTTGTTCGAAGACGAACAAACCAATTAAGCATGGGGTGGTTGATTCGTACGTTTTTGTCAACGAATCTGCACTTAATTGAGTCTTATTTTAGTCGTTTTATGCTTTTTTCCGAGTAAAGACTAGAGCTAAAATTGCATTGTTTTGCATTTTCCATTTCTTCACTTGATTTTCCGGCTTATTGATCGACAATTAATCCAAACGAGAATGATTCCCTGGTTTTCTCATACAGTTAGAACGTCTGGAGGATTCAGAGCACGAAGATTGAAGGAAAAACGCTCACAAATAGCTATGAAGACACTCACCGATCGGACAGTTCATCTCTCCGATCGGTGGAACTAGGGTACCCGCACACCGACCGGGAGAGCTAGCGCACCGAGCGGATGCAAAGACAGAAACTTCCTTCCGATCGGACGAGGCTCATGACCGATCGGACAAGAACGTTACGAGTCTGATTTCTGGAGATTTCAGTTACGAAACGGCTGAGATTGCTCTTAAAAAAGGAGGGAGGCTAGGGTTTGCAGACATACTACGCTGAGAGGCATTTTTTGGAGGCTAGAGACACCACACAACACCCAAAGGTTGAGAGATTTGACACATCTCTCATACCTCTAGTATAAATCCGTGCAAGGCCGTATTAAGGTTCGATTCGCAGCTGCCGTCGTTCTTCGCTAGGATTCTGGTTCGTGACAAGCCTAGGGATTCTACGCAACTCGGAATGCTTTACCGTTCATCGTCTTCACTCGTTGAAAATAGTTCAACGATTTGTAATCTCTAAACTCATAGTCTTGATGTTTTTGAAATAATTTGGTTTAATAATTTCGATATGAAACAGTAGTTGGTAATGTTTCGTTAGTAGATTGTTAAAGTTTTGGTGATTGGATTCATATCTTTGTGTTTTCGAATTGTCAATTTTGGTTGAACCATTGGATTGAGAATGGAATTATGGTTGGCTTAGTTATAGTTTGTGAAGCATCTAGTATTTGTAATGAAAGATGATCTTAGTTGTTAGAAGTATTTGATTGATAATCGCTATCCGTTGTTTACAATTGGTTGGAATGATGTTTAGTAGCTTGCAATAGTATTACTATAGTTGTTTTTCTTATAACTTGTCGAGAGGTCGACACCCTCGAGACAAGAAGAGTTCGTCTTACTTGCTTTAATGATTTCTAAACAATTACAAAACCCCCTTGAGTTCGCGTGTTTTTGAGATAGAATTGTGTTATTAGTATAATAAACATCGTTTAATCCGATTCCCATTCCTCGAGAGATCGACCCGAGTTAGCTTTCCAAGTCTACAAGTGACCTCGTTCTCTTGCGGGCGAACTTAAACCCTTTCAAACGTAGACGTGTTTGTTAACCGGAATTTAATTTTGAAAGGAACATAAAAGTTCGGCTCAGAGATCCACTAAACAGACATGTATAGCCCGATCTACCATGGAATCTGAGTTTATCGCTTTGGACAAAGCAGGTGAAGAAGCAGAATGGCTTCGTAACTTTTTGGAAGATATTCCATGTTGGTAGAAACTCGTGCCATCGGTTATGCTTCACTGTGATAGTCAAGCTGCTATTGAAAGGGCAAGAAGTGGTTTGTATAGCGGAAAGTCTCGACATATTCGTCGGAGACATAACACCGTAAGATATTTGTTGTTGAGTGAGATTATCTCAGTTGAGTACGTAAGGTCAATTGATAATTTAGCGGATCCATTCACTAAAAATATAGCTCGAGATCAGATGTATAAGTTGGTTGAAGGAATGGGAGTGAGATCCACATCTTAAAGATGATTGTAGTGGAAACCCAACCATGATGAGTGGAGATCCCACAAACTTGGTTCAATGGGAAAACTAAACTATAAAAGTGTGTGTAAGTAAAACTCTACGACCCTATTCCCTAATGGCAAAAGTAGAGTTTTTAATCTGTCACGTGGTGAGGATAAATCTCTGATTTTTAATGATTCTTGTGTAGGTCTTTGACTTGAGTATGACAGAATACTCATTTTACGAATTACCTATGTAAGCGAGAAGTGAGGGCCACTTCTAATGAATGCTTATGAATCCAAAGAAGTTGTCCATGGACAAAAACGGACACAAAACGTGAGAACGGAAGAATTCTGAGACCTTAGTGGGTTAGTACTAGTGTCTAGTATACACAAAGGGGAATAGTTCAAGATTTATGTTCACTAATCCGCCGATATACTTGGTAGTATTAACTAAGGAGGGTTCAAGGCCACAAGCCACCTATCCCTATTATCTATTGTCTCTTATGGACTGAGCTATATATTTGCATTCATATTTTTTTGTTTCGGAGATTCCCACTCATGTGGGGGATTATTGGTAACTTATATTTATTCGATTTAATGGTACAACAAAAATTCGTGTTAACGAATTGTATAGGCTCGATCTACATGTCGAGTAGTTAATCGTAGCTTTTTGAATTTCTCAAATCTAATTATTGGTGAGTGAGAAATATTGCTTTGAAGTTGAATGGTTGCTACAATGCTTTATTATTTATCCCACATTGAATATTAATCAATGTGGAAGGGAGTTTAAAATGATTACATTTCTTTAATGTACATCAAGTGGGCCAGCGGGTGTTGTGGACTTTGTGTGAACAAAGCTCATGAGGGCTCTTGGACTTGGGTTCGCCCGTCCTCCTTCGACGAAGCCGAAGGCGGAGCTGAGCGGATCCGAGCCCGGTCCCGGACCTTGGTCCTTAGGTCTTGGGCAATTGATCCGAATTGGCTGGTCCGATTGAGGCGGTCCGTATGGGGGTCCTGGTTCAACCCATACTACCTTTTTAGTTGCGTACGTTTTTGAACGTACATGCTCTGGACTCCTGACCGTTACGAGAACGGCAAGCACACTCCTGACTGCCTGACCGTTCACGTACGTTTCCAAACGTACCAAAACAACATGCAATGCATGTACTCACTATACCTGTCCAGGTTCATGCTGCCAGTTTGAACGTCTTAATGATGCCTCTAAGGACGTCATTAAGATGGCTGTTGTTACCCCCGCTGGAACCCTATAAAAGGGTTAGAGGCTCCTTCACATTTCACACCTGCAAAACGACAGAACATACTTACACCGCATTCAGCTTCTGCACTGTTTCTTTTTTCGTAGCTCAGTCCATATTCATTCAGTTCGCCAGAGCTCTGGTATTAACGGTGCTGTTATACCAGAGACGTTAGTCGTTTTATCTTTGGGGACGAATTTCCTAATCGAAGAGCACTATCGGGGAAATTTCGTCTTGCGGAAAGAGATACTCTCGACTCGACTATATAATTTTATTTTCTGTTCTTTTTTCCAGTTTTGTGATATACATAGATTCCCTGTTTGTGCTCGTTGTATTTCATACAACTACCAGGTCAGAACTCGTCAACAATAGTAAAAAAGAAAATAAGAAAAGATGCCCGTCTATAATATATATATATATATATATATATATATATATATATATATATATATATATATATATATATATATATATATATATATAGTTGGCAGCTTTTTTAGGTCGTCAGCAAATCTCGAATTAAAAAACCTCATTCCCAATCTGTATTTGCATTCGCAGAAAAAAGAAAGGAGGGAGAGAGAGAGCAACGAAGAGCAATACCGCCACCACCACCACCCGCCGATCCGAAGGAGGAGAGGAGAGAGCGATGGACGGAGAGAACAATGCCACCACCACCATCGGCCAGCCACCATCAAGGTTTTTATTTTTTTTAAATTTTTAAATTAATTAATTATATATATAATTATGAATTTATTTAAAAAAATATTGATTATTGTTGACATTAATTAGAAAATAATTCGATAAATTAGGGTTGAGTTGTAATTATATAGATACTTGAGTTTTATTTTTTAAATTAGAATTTGGTTAGGGTTTAATTTGAATTATTTCAGAAAATTAAGGTTGAATTATAATTATTTAGATATTTGAGTTCATTCTCAAAATTTAGGAATAGATTGAGATTTATATATCAATTAATTTAAAATGTAAGGTTGAATTAAAAATATTTATATATTTGTGGTTGATTTTCAAAAATATTGATTATTGTTGGTTTAATTAATAATTAGAGTTGAATTGTAAATATTTCATATTTGAAAAGTTTTAAAATATACCGTGGTGATCGGCAAGTTTTGTTTATTAATATTTATGTTATGATATACATGTTGTGATTTATTGGGGTTGATGTCGGTAATATTTTTTAAAAGTCTTAAAAAGTGCGCGGTTGGGGTTTTTAAATTCGGTGGTGATCGGCAAGTGAATATTTAATTTAATTTATATTTATGTTATATGATCTGTGATATTATATATATATATATATATATATATATATATATATATATATATATATATATATTAATGCAAAATCCTCCTATTCTATTTATCTGTTTTCCACGATTTGTTAGCTTCAGAAACAATTCTAATTTTTCAGTGTCATCCGAACCTAACATATACCTAATTTAATATTTTTCTTTTATATAGTTTTACCAAATTAATAATCTTCTATTATTATGTTTTTTCTAATTTAAATGTTTTTTTATTATATGTTACCTTCTTCAATATCTTACTTTTATTATACTAATATAAAATATAAAAAAAAGTCATATTTAATTAGAAAGAATCTATATAAGTTGAACTAATTAATATTTATAGTAAAATTTGAAAATTCTATTTTTTTGAATATTAAATATTCTATTTTAAAAAAATACGAGTTATATAAAATTATTAAAAAATGGATACAAATATAATAAAAATATAAACTTAAATTCTCTTATCTAATCATAATATAATTCATTGATAATAACATTAAAAATATATATAAAAAACTATTACTACGCCAAAAAATAAAAAAAAAAAAAACAAAGAGAAAAAAACTCAGTTTTTTACGGTTTCTTTCAAGTTCTTACCATTGTACTAAAAATCGCTAGGCGGCCTGCTAGGCGTTAGGCCAGCGCCTAGCGCCTAGGCGGGGCCTACAATTTGAGAATAAATACCCTAATTTACAATATTACATCCAACCATTTAATAGTTCAATATACTACCTATTACACAATAAAGTCTATGAGAATTCTAATCTAAAAGTAATAATCACAAGTTACAACTCACAAGTTTAAAACTATTGTTCGATTCAAAGTTCAAAACAACATAGATCCATAAGTTCATTAGTCAAATAAAAATACCATAACATATATTAAAAAATCAAAATAATCAAAAAATAGGCCATAAAACGACGTCGTTTCGGGCCAAAAAAAAAAAAAACTGGCCTGGCGTCGACTTGGGCGCCGAGGACGCCTGGGGCGTCCGGCGATTTCTTTGGTCGATTTTTGAAAATCGTAGGCGGATTGGTGGCACCTAGGGCAATTTTTAGAACAGAGGTTCTTACAACTAATTTCTTGACTCCCTGTAAAGACATTTAAAAATTAATTATTGTGAAAATCAGTCTTAATGTAATTAGAACGAATAATACTTCGATTTGTGTGTACTATTTTTAGTATTATTCTCTTAATATTCTTAATAAATGTTACTCTTTCCCAAATCCCGCATAATATGCGCGTGTTAAATTAGTAGGTTAATAAAGTGCTAAGCAAGATTTATACGCAACTTTATTGAAGTGTTAGGTACAATGAATGACCTAATTTAACATTAAAGAAAGTGTTACTATCTACCTTATATATTTATACAAAATCATCTTATCCTATGTGTCTGTTTTCCATGTTTTGTTAGCTTTAGAAAAAATTGTGGTGTTTTGGTGTCACCGAAAAAAAAAAGTAACACTAATTAAAAATACTAAATAATAATATTGAAAATAGTACACACAAATGGAACACACACACACACATAAACACTATACACACACACACACACACACACACACACACACACACACAGATACAAGCTTAACACCTGCGTTATGGGGAATCAATGCTCCGGGCCGAATAAAAGTAGCACTAATTAAAAATACTATATAATAATATTGAAAATGGTACACACAAATCAGGTGTTAAGATAGTGTGTGTGTGTGTGTGTGTGTGTTGTATACGTCGGTGATGACATGGTTTACGATGTCGGTCGGGAGGTTTCATCCCTTCAATAACGGATTTTAAAATTTACTTTAGGGATAAATTATATTCTTTATTTATACACTGAAACACTTACCTTAGACACGTTTGGGGTTTAGTATCATGTAGAGAGTTTGATACTAAATTCGGAATTGTCCACTTATTTGGATAGTTTGAAAATGTGATTGTAATGTGATTATCTTACTACGTATGTCTTTTGTGAACTTTTGAATTCCAGTTTTCAACTCTCCTTTGTTCTCAGGTGAAATGCAATATATGTGTACTCAGAGAACTAAGGGGAGGTACTGCCGAAATCTTCACTTTTTCAAAATGCATAGTAAGATATCTTATTACTGAACATCACATACTTGAAAGGGATAGGACCCTTACCAAAGATTCAATCATTTTATATGGGCACTCTCATAGCGCTCGTTTATCTATAATTTGATCATCTATGTTATTAATCACTATTATGATATCATAGGATGGGTTCTAATCATCTATAATTTCACACAGTTTCATATAGATCAAATAAATCAACTTTGAGCATTGGTGTCCTTATGAAAGGAACACATTATGGGGATGATGAGTATGACTACTATGGTCGTCTCGTAGAAGTTCTTATACTCGACTATATTGGGTTGCCTTACAAGAGCACACTCTTTTTGAATTGTGAGTGGCTCGATCCAACTCCCATAGACACAAAGGTTCATCCTCAGTATAATCTTGTCAAGTCAATTATAAGCGCAAATTCAATCGCTATGAGCCATTTGTACTTGCTGACCAAACTGTTCAAGTTTACTACTGTCCATATCCGAGTTTGAAATGAGATAAGTTGGATTAGTTGGAAACTTGTAAGATTAAAGCGAGATCGACAATAGATTTTATCGAGCTTATGATGCCTAACCAATCCTTTCAAGAGGAGCATATACAAATACACAATTTAATATAATTGGAGGATGGAGAGTTCCAATTACACGTCAACCTTATTATTAATGAGTCGGATGAACTTGTCGATGAAGTATAGGATGTGACAGGAGATGAGTTTCTAACCGATGATGAAGACACGAATGAAAATGGGTTTGATGATAATCTAGATAGTGAAAGTGTCGGTTCAGGTTAATTATAAAACTAATACATACATATATAGTTTGAAGTTATATTAATTCATTTATCCCGATTTAATTGTTCTTAAATTTTAATATTTTTTGGATGAAAGGTAGAGGTCGTGGATGTTCTTTAGGCTCATCTTCGGGCCATGATTCTCTTGGTTCATCATCCTCGTCTCATCATCACTTAGAGGATGAAGATAATGATATGATGGAATTATAGACAGGGACTATGTCGATCATTCCAAACACCCCGTCCTATGCTAATACATCGAGAGGCCTCATGCCACCACGTCCTAGTACGATCGAGGTCTTTGTTGTCCCTCAGAGGTAAGTAACTTTAATTTAATTTTTATTGCTAATAAATTCTTTATTCTAGTATATTACTCTAATAAACTTTATATTTTACTAGGCTACGCAGTCACTCGCCGGAGTTACCGATGATTCTTTGACTGATCCACGAGGTTCGTGTACATCCCGCTGGGTAGAAGTACGAGCATACTCCTCAGTCTCATCATTAGTTGTGGTGACCCGATATTTTGGTAATTAACTAATATTATTTTTGAAAGTTGTTATATATTATGATTTTTATTAATTAAATTATTTAATTTTATTTTCCAGAGGCGATGTTATAGGGATTCAAGTGTATATTCTGAGGAGGTCATACAGCGTAACTTTTAAAGTTCGATGGCTTAATCATGGCGCAGCCGTCTCCACGAGTGGAAGGCAAAGTGGAAAACATAGGGGAGGGTGCCCGTGTGTGTGGACGAGGACATCTAGAGGAGATGGGTAGTGGATTTCGAGAAGCCAGAGAATAAGAACAGTCTGAGCAGGCAACCAGAAATAGGATGAGCGAGCCCGACGGACCTGGTACTGGGATAGACAAGCACAGAGGAGGGTCTCGAACTGTGATTGGTCATGCATGTCAGCTTGTAAGTAAATTTGAACGTGTTTCTAGATTTAGCTTGTAAGTAATTAATTAGTTCATAATTAGTGGTAAGTTAAAATAATATTTAAATATTATATACAGCGTCAAGATCTGGATTGGAAACCTACTGCATTTGAGGACAGGGTTTATCTAGAGGATAAACGTGCTTCCTCACAGGATCCTGCCAACGTTAACGAGGACGAGATCTATCTAGAGACCGTTAGAGTGAATAAAGGTCGTCGATTTGGCATGGGATGCTTAAGAGATCTTCTTGCTTTGAAGACTTTTAGAGGCGATACCTTCTCTACTCCATATAGTCATGTCACGGAGCTCCAGACGCAGCTAGATGTTTTGAAGAAACAAGTCAAAAGTCAGCTCGAGGTGAGCGAGCGGGCACATCAGGAGAAACTCTAGGCGATGCGCGAGAAGCATGGGCATGACCGGATCGTGTTGGAGGCGACTCTCCATGAGTAGGTGATGCAAGAAGTCACAGCAACGATGAGAGTACGATATCGTCGGCCACCCTCTGATCCTCTAGGTGGTTCTCCAAATGATTCTACGGAGTAGTAGTATTAGGATCAAAGAATATTATGTTAATATTTTCTTTAAATTTTATACATCATATGATATATATTTTAATTAATTATATTTTATTTTTAATTTTTTGGGACATGAAAATTATTTTTCATATTTTTTTATTAATTCGTGACATAAGTACTGGTAAAAAATAATAAATAAAATATAATAAAAATTATATATAATAAAAATTATATATATATATATATATATATATATATATATATATATATATAATATATATATATATATTTGAAATTGCTATATCGAAGCTTCATCACATTACGATAAATGTTGTATATAGCAATAAGGGTTCGTTTTGATGCTTGTCTAAATTCTAGAATAATTTTACTTGGTGCCAATATTTGGATATCATTTGGATGTGATGAGAATACAAAAATTTGATTAAACACACGATCCTCAACTAGCCTCTGGAAAACGGCGTGTTGTACGATACCAGTATTTTTTTTACGTTTATCAAAAATAAATAAATTAAATATGATGATTAAAACAAATAAAAATACCTTCTCCACCTCATTGATATATCTAGCATCACTTTTCATGACCAATTTTTGAAGAAAATCGAGGTCACCGGAGATAACATAACCAGAAGATCCGCATGTAGAATATTCCACAACCTCTTTATTCAATTCCTTCTCGAAATGAAATTGCCATTTTAGGAGCTCATCACGCACATTAAATTTATTGGCTCTAATAAATACTAAATAATACTAAATAAAGGAAAACTACAAATTAGTACATGCCTGTAGCAAGAGGCGGCAAACGACCGCGCCTCTGCTAGTTTATTCCAAGGCTATATCAGCTACACCTAAGCAATGCCACTAAATCTGTTTCACACAAAATGAGTGTAACTAAGAAAATTGAAAAAAAGTTGTACGATTTGCTCGAGATGCTGTACCTTGGATAGTTCGATTGACCTGTGCTTGAGAATCAAAATATTGTCGTGAATCGCATAGCAATTTGAAAAACAATTCCCTCTGAGTTAAATAAATAACAAGTATATATTGCGATTGCCTATTTTCTGGCAATGAAGTATGCATTGCGACGAGGGCTAGCGGCGGTGGCTACGATGGCCAGAGTGTTTATAGACCATGAATCTTAGTCCTCAATAAGGGTTGTGGCTTTCTGCATTTAATTTATTTTCTCGTTTTAAAATGATTTATACCTAGACTTTAGGTAACACTAGAATTAGACTTGTTGCCCCAAAATAGACGGGATGAAGGTGGAGAACCAGGAGAACCGAGGGAGATGGGATTGAGAGGTGGCTTTGGATCGGAGGAGAGGAAGGGAGGGCTAGGGCAAAGAGATGACTTTTCTTTTTTTATTTTGATAAAGTAACTTTTTTAATTACATTCCAGAATGACTTTGGGGAAGGCGTTCTAAATAATATGATATACTAGAACGCATTTTTAAAATACGTTCTAAATAATTGCATATACCAGAACGTATTTAAAATACATGTTCTAGATACTGAATTTACCAGAACGTCTTTTATAAAGACATTTTAGATCTCGAACATAAAAGAACGTCTTTTGTAAAGACGTTCTAGATATGAACATACTCAAATTATTTAGAACATATCTTGTAAAAAGTCATTCTAGTATGTGATTTTTTTATTACGAAAATATCACCACACGACATTCTAGAATATAGCCGCCTGAGGCATTCTAGAATATCTGTTCTAGAATGGTTTTTTGTACTAGTGTGATAGCAAAATACCGGTTAGCATTATTTGAAATTGCTGATGGGCTTAACCCATCATCAAATGCTAACGAATAATGATTGATGTCCAGGGGATAGGGGTGTAAGTGAGTCGAGTTAGCTCGTGAGTTATTCGGGATCGACTTGAGAAAAACTCAAAATCGACTCGAGGTTAATCGAGCCGATCTCGAGCTACTCGATTATGTATCGAGCTCAGTAATACTTGATTCGATAAGCTCGCGAGCCTAATCGAGCTTTACTAGATTTACCTTTTTATCCTTATTATACTCACTTATTTACATATATACCCTAAACATATAATAAAAATTAATATTAAGTATTTTATTTTATATTTTTTAGTTTTTTTTATTAATATTATGTAAATCGAGCCGAGCCAAGCTGAGCTCGAGCTTGTCGAGTTCTCAAACGAGCCGAGCTCGAGCTTGAAAAAATTGAGCTCGTTCGAGCTCGAGCTTCGAGTTTTACAGTCGAGCTCGAGCCTAACAGTGTTCGGCTCGGCTCAATTACACCCCTACCAGGGGAGTGCAGACGGGGTGTACCCATCAGCAAATGCTGAAAGGCACGATAATCATGTCAACAATAAATTTACTGATGCCAAAAATGCTGACGAGTATCGCCCATCAGCAAAGCAATCATTAAATTGATTGCTCGTGAGTGCCGCTTCTTTTTTGTGGTGGTTGTTGACAAATAAATCGAACAATGTGTTTGTCATTTGGTTCAGAATATGGCCCTGAACTATTTTAGTCTTTCTTGGATTTTTTTCTTGGACTCGTCATCGATCGTCTTGTCAATCGCGATTGACAGAGATGAATTGGTTTTTGTAGCCGGAATTTCGGTGAAGAGAACATAATCTACCTCGAGTTGCTTAAAAAATATACTCTCTGTTTCAATATATAGGACGTTTAAGAGTCTTAAATTTTTCCCTAATTAAATGACGTTTTAGCAAAAATAATTTTTAACTCCCTTAAATACCCTTATTCTGTAAAACTCTACTTCTCTCATTATATCTCAGTTTTTATGAATTAACGATTGCACTTCTTTTCACATATACCGCTATTTTTATTGGAAAACTCAAGTTTTTTCCCCTTTTTTTCCCTACAAATTATGGCAGCACGTGTATAATATGGTACAAAAATAAGTAATCTATAACAGCCCAACACCATGAGAATTGAAGAAAATCTTTTATTTGTAGATGAGAAAGCGGAGGGCAAAAAATCAGAAATCCTCTACCAATCTAAAACTTGTAGGAAGAAGATGAGAAGTTGGATACATGAAGCCATATTTTGGTCATAGAATTGATTTGAACAAACTCTACTACGAGGGAGATCCACATAATGACAAGAGATTCGACAAGTAATTTTGACGATGCTGAGTATTTCTCTTCCAAATTACTTCTAAACATCAGTCTCTTTGATTTGATCTGTATTTTCTTTATGGGATGCTTTCAATCGTAGACGGCTGAAATCCTGCCTTTATTTACATTGCAAAAAGGTTGGTGAAGTGATATTGGCCTTTTAATCCCATTGAATCAAATTTTACACACCAGTTTCATTTAGCTCCAAAATTGTGAATTGAAAATTTAAGGAGGAATATGAAGGGGCATATATATTTTTTCTTTAAGAAGTGAAAGGATGAAGAAGGTGGAAAGATTACGACGGGAGAGAAATTCATGAGTAGTGTGCAAAGAGGAGGAGTCATCACTAATAGGGGTTAATTAGTCATTTTAATATATTTCTCAATAAGTGTGTTTAGTTCTTAAACATCTATAAAATGACTAATTAACCCCTATTAGTGATGGCTCCTCCTCTTTGCACACTACTCATGAATTTCTCTCCCCTAGTAATCTTTCCACCTTCTTCATCCTTTCATTTCTTAAAGAAAAAATATATATGCCTTTTCATATTCCTCCTTAAATTTTCAATTCTCAATTTTGGAGCTAAATGAAACTGGTGTGTAAAATTTGATTCAATGGGATTAAAAGACCATTATCACTTCACCAACCTTCTTGCAATGTAAATAAAGGCAGAATTTTAGCCGTCTACAATTGAAAGCATCCCACAAAGAAAAATACATATAAAATCAAAGAGACCAATTTTTAGAAGTAATTTCGAAGAGAAATCTTCAGCATTGTCAAAGTAACTTGTCGAATCTCTTTGTCATCATGTGGCTCTCCCTCGTAGTATAGTTTGTTCAAATCAATTGATATGGCTTTATGTATCCAACTTCTCATCTTCTTCTTACAAATTTTAGATTGGTCGAAGATTTCTGAACTTCTCATCTTCTTCTTACAAATTTTAGATTGGTCGAGGATTTCTGATTTTTTCCTTCCGCTTTCTCATCTACAAATAAAAGATTTTCTTCAATTCTCATGGTGTTGGGCTATTATGAATTACTTTTTTTTGGTACCATATAAATGTACACGTGCTGCCATAATTTGTAGGCAAAAAGAAAAAAGAAAAAACTTGAGTCTTTTTATTGTCGGTATATGTGAAGATAAGTGCAATCGTTAATTCAGAAAAAATGAGATATAAAGATGAGAGAAGTAGAGTTTTATAGAATAAGGGTCTTTAAGGGAGTTAAACAATATTTTTGCTGAAACGTTATTTAATTAAGAAAAAAATTAAGACTTTTAAACGTCCTATATATTGAAACAGACGGAGTAAGTAATATCTGAGACACCGTTTGTAATTTGTTCCATCTAGTAGCTCCAACTTTGACAAATCGGGTAAGGCTATGGTAATAGAATCCATAATAATTGTTTTTAAATTGTTGTCGAAATTTGAAAAAGAGCAAAGAAAGAAGGAAACAAAAATTGTGCTGCCTTAAAAATGATTTTTGATAGACCCAAAGATGCGAGACTAATTACCAATCGTTTCCCAAGACCAATAAAATATTGCCAGAAATAAAAGAAAGATCAACGGACTCCGTTCGACAAAAGTATATTTATAAGAAGCGAGAGACGATACATATATTTATCTATCCATTTACTGTCATTCTCTCGAAATCTAAGGAAGAAGAGAATAGTTTTCTTTATCTATTTTTGTGTGTGTCCTCTTGTTTAAGTCAAATGCTCCCATTTATAAAGGAATTGATCCGGCCTGTTTCCACAAACTAATTCGCTCAAGGATTGTGCAAAACAAAAGGAAAAGTGGGTACACTCCTTATGACCAATTCAACGGCAGAAAATGGGAGAAGAAAGTGGGAATTAATGGACAATTTTGACACAACACACTTTGACCACAACAAACAAAGAGGAGAAAAGACAAAAATAACCATGTAATTTCCAACATTATCTTCATTGTCACACACAATATTCTTATCATCCTCCCTATTAAAAAACCACATGTTTAAGCGTAATAGTGCCATCCCGATATCTTTTGTTTGAACCAAGACAAACATCAAAACCACAGTTGATCGCATAATTCCTATAAAACTTCTAAAAACCTAAATTTCTGACCCTCAAACACCTTAACACTCAATTTACACTAATAGCAAATAGTAGTCGGTCAGCCCTGATAAAATCACATTACTGCCACCGCTTTAGTTGCAACTACTGCTACCTGTTGTTGAAAGTCAAATAATATAAGCTAGATTCATAAATGGATGTGACTTTTGATATAGTGTCCATTCATGAACATGTGTGTCCTTTCATATTTTGTGCCTTTACATGATTAGTTGGTGTCTTTTCATTTTAGTCCTATAAATAGCCATGTAAAATTGTCATTTGTAAGTATGAGTTTTGATGAGTTGTTTAAGAGAGTTCATTATTAAATTGTGTGTTAATAAACAAGAGTGTTTATATTTTTTCCGCTGCAATTTATTTTGAGCCCACATTTTCCAACAAAGTGGTATCAGAGCAAGGTTCGATTCTCTAAAAAGACGATGGCCGCAAGTGGAGCATTCCCATTTCCAAAACTCTCGAAAGATAATTTCAATCGATGGAGCATTCAAATGAAGACATAT
>BMAC01000032.1:675843-684389 GCA_014905375.1 Phtheirospermum japonicum | reverse complement strand
CAACGCTTTCTTTAACTTCAACCACTTTTCCCTCATGTTTTGTGCCTTTACATGATTAGTTGTGTATTTTCATTTTAGTCCTATAAATAGCCATGTAAATTGTCATTTGTAAGTATGAGTTTTGTATGAGTTATTTAAGAGAGTTCATTATTAAATTGTGTGTTAATAAACAAGAGTGTTTATATTTTTTCCGCTACAATTTATTTTGATCCCACATTTTCCAACACCTGTAATATATAAAACCAATCAACTTTAAAAAAAAAATGTCCACGTACGTAAGAGTAGAAAAAGATGCTATATATAATCCAAAAAAAAAAGGAGCACCTGAGGGATAAATTGAGCATTATTCAACAATTAGGATTGTTGTTTTTTATTATTATTTTAAAGGTATTTAAGAGTTTATATATACTTGTATACTTATGTGAGACAATCGACAATAAAAAAATAAAAAATATACAAACACTAAACCCAAGGAGATATTTCAGAAAGAAAAAAAAAAACCTGATGATTCCATGTTCTTACACAACCAGCATCTTTGGGGAAGGGGAGAATACAGGAAAAATGATATAAAAACAAGTCCAAAAAAAAGAGGAAATAGGCGGACAAAGAAAAGTAAAAATGCAAGAACATAAATGTATTTGAGAGAAACGATCCTTGGTAATTAATAAACGCATAATGAAATGAGCAAAAAAGTTTAGAAAATCTTAGCCGCCCATCTGATTTGATCGAAAGGCTCAAAATAGAACTTAGGTTCACACATGAGAAATTGGTTCTATTCTGAACCCTTCTCTCTCTCTCTCTCTCACTCACACACACACATATATATAGAATTATGTGAAAATGTATACTTATGCGAGAAATGAGAATAAATTCTTACCAATCATTTTCCTTTTTAGAAATTACCTATTGGCCTTTTAGTAATTTTTTGATATTTGGTGGTATTTTAGTAATTATGTGGCATTCTCATTTCAGCAATTTTTCCCCCTCGTCTTCTCGAGTTATTCTTCACACACAAAAGCAAAAGAATTATCACCGGTGAGAATTCTCGAATCATTTATCACGCGCAGAAGCAAAAATGCCAGAGTATATGCCCAATTATCAAACGATAATTTTTCTCGAATCATTCTTCAAGCAAAAATTATCTAGAATCCCCTCAATTTTCAAAAACCCAAAATCCTAGAGTATAAGCCATTTGATGGGGAAAACTCCAAAAATCTCAACCGAAAAAGAGAATTTCACCCAGCAAGAATGTTGGTATGTTTTTCCTTTGTTTTTTATTTTTTTTCGTGAATTTGTTATTTCGAATTTAGAATTCATTTAAGTTTTCGTGAATTAATTTTAATGTGGCACATGGGTGTTGGATTATATGCCTTGGTTCTCATGCGTTGAGTTGATGGATTTCATTTTTTTTTATTGTTTTAGCATTTTACCAGAACTTTGATTACTCACATGGTTTCTTCTGTTTGTTGTCATTAAAGTTAATTTGCTATAGGGTTTGTGTGTCTATTTTATGTGAACTGTGTTAGAATTAAATGAATAACAAGCCAACTTGTGGCTGTGGTCTGACCATTCTCTTGTAACACAATCGGTTTTTATTCGTAATAATATCTTTTATACTTATTGGCATTCCATATCTTTTATCCCATGCTAGTTGCATAGGTATGGTCCTGATGAAGCTACTTTATTACGATGGATTGGTTTAGTAGAACCGTGAGATAATCCAGCACGTAATGTAACTCGTCGAACTTGTTCCTAGTCAAAGGGTTACGCCATAATGAGGATACAGGCCTTTCCCATTAAGACTAGTACTTAGTGAATGTGAACCGCATCTCATCGGTCACGGTGTCTGGACATCGACATACATAAGTAGGTGCTCATAAGATGAGTTCACTGAACTCCCTCACCTAGAAATTTCTAAGTGGTTCCCACTCATCGAGTAGATGATTTCTATGGTATAGCGTACAACATTAATCCTTAAGACCCAGACCTCACCGTGACTTCACTAGAGGACAGACTATGTTGTGACCTGTCTCTGTGTCTCTTTAGAGGCCAATCAAAAGGGGCAACGTTCACATAGTCGGGAATCTAGTGGAAAGTCTGTGCATGGTAGTAGGGGATTCGGACGCATGATAAGTCGTGGATGTCCTGTGTGTTCTGATGGTTGATAAATCCTCGAAGTCTCTGGCCAGAGCTAATAGTGGGGTGTTTAGAGAAATGTATTTCTCTAAGTCACACACGAACGGATTATCTTGAAYCTAGAACGTACACACAGTTATTGAACTAGAAAGAGGTCTCGATGAACCAATACCTCTTGTTCAATCGGGACATAGATCGCGAAGGGATCGTTCTGTACATATAAGCTATATCACAAGGTTCTTGCAGGCACTTCATTTGTATCTAGGGAATTRTGATGCGTWGTTGCTAGGCGCCTCTCATAATTCGWTGGGTTCTGGTTTGACCAGTGATTAARTAAAATGAGTTTTATTTAATCAGRGACTCTAAGGGACGAGTTCATATAAGAAYAATRTGTTGTTCGAATCACAATGTGTTGTGAACCCACGGCTAGCTTACACCTGAACCATTGAGGGTCACACAACGTGTTTCCTGATTATTGAAAACGATAGCTAGATATTAATAGTTAATTTTAGCAAAGTTAGATGTCAATATGATTGAATCTAAGGTTCATACTTATAATTATGAATTGAGAAAATTACGAGAAAGTTATTCTGGACGCGAAAACATAATTGTTATATTTTTTCGGAGTTATAGTTTGTGAGAAATAATTTAATTCCAATGGGGTTTTCGTTTTAAAATTGGGTCGGCCCAATAAGCCCCTTTAAAGTTATTGGGCCGGTACTATTTTAAAATAAAAGGTTTTTTGTCTTTGTTTTTAATTGGGCCCAACATACTTTGAGCCCACATTTTGGTGGGCTTATGTTTTAAATAAAAAAAAAATTGATTGACAAATATAAGAAGAGTTTTAAAAGAAACAGAAGTAGACGGCTTTTAGGAACAGACGAAAATTTGGAAAAGGTTTGCCCTAGCCACCAACCTTCTCCCAGCCGTCCGTCTCCAGCCGCCGCCGCCTGCCGGCCGCCGCTGCCGAATTGTTCGGATTTCTCCTTCTTCTCCGTCGTTCTCGAGCTCTCGACGTATCTAGTGCTTCGTCGCGAGAAGATTAGAACATTCGGTGTGTGACACCTATTGCCGGATGCCGTGAACGTGACCGCCCGTCACAGCCGCTTCACCGCTCCCGACAGCACCTCTCTCGCTGTCGTCGCGTCGCTGCCGCGTCTTGTAAGCCGGAGTCACCGCTGTCGTTTCCTCTTGCTGTCGTCGCACAGCAGCCAGTCGGAAACCCGTTGTCGCCGCACCGCAGCTAGTCGGAAACCCGCTGTCGTCGCACCGCAGCCAGTCGGAAATCCGCTGCCGATTACGTCGCAGCCGTTCCCGCGCCGGAGTTCTCCAGCGCCGCTGCCGTTGCCTGCTGCTGTGCCGTCCGACCGCCAGTGTGCCCGCAACCGCGTCGCTCCTCCTCCGCCGAGAGTCGACGACCTCCTGCCGTCGTTGCCGTTCCAAAGCTGCTGTCCTACCGCACCGTCGCTGCAAGACCGGGGTCGCTGCTACCGTTGCCTAGAGAAAACGGCTGCCCCCGACAGCGTACCCGAGCAGTCGTCGCAGCCGTCCCCGCGCCGGACTTCGCCCTCGCCGCTTCGCCGTCAGCACGTCGCACCCACCTGCCGCGGCCGTGCCTAAGTTTCCGCAGCCGAGGTACTCCTCCGCCTTGCCGTGAGGTATCGGTGGCTAGTCGTATATGTATATATGTATATTATATATATGTATGCTGCTGTGTATTATGTATATATATAAATATGGGTACTGCATGAGTATATATATATATATATATATATAATATAGATGCATGCATGTATGATATATATATATAAACTTGAGGTGATTGCATGCAGTGTATGATATATATTGATATTGCATGCATGTTAAGTATATATATATATATATTATAAATGTGTATGTGTTTTGTGTTTATAACATATATTTGAATATATGTTTAATATATTAATATATATATATATATATATATATAATTGTTATATATATGTTTAAGATATATTACATAGAAACTTATCATGCTCGTTCGATTTTACGAAAATCGAATTGTTTCATTCAAAATAAACTTATAGCATTGTTTGAATTAATTGAAATTAAAATGGGCCGTCGTAGATTGAATTCGATTCAAAATTCCTTTTATTTAAAAATTTTTGTTTTCCGCTGCGCGACGGCACCATCAAATCCCATCAAACTGAACCTTGCATTAAATGTAATTATAATGGTGGTCCAGTTGTTTTCCCCGTGTGATTTTCCTCGTGGAATTTAAATTTTATTTCATTTTATTTGCGTATTTGTAGGAAAGGGTAAGAAGAAGGTAGATTATACCGCAAAGGACAAAACTCCAGTTCCTTTGCTTTTTGATTCTCAGGATTCAATGCAACAGGTAGGATTACGAACGAAGAAGAAGGCAGATTATTGTCGCGAATGAGACTCTTGTTTCTAAGTCTTCTGCTCGTCGAGTGTCAAGTCCTCAGGATTCAAAACAACATGTAGACTTGCGAATGAAGAGTAAGGAATATATTGGCACGAAGGATAAACTCCAATATTAAGTTCCTTTTACGTGCCTTTATGCAGGGAAGAATACCAAATTGGTTCATGAGGTTTCAACTTAAGTAGCCAAGTTCCAATAAAAAATAAACAAGGCAGTGAGTTTAGGCATTTGAATTTTCATAATTTTTGGATAGTATTTAGATTTTCACCATTGGTTTTCATGTGTGCATGGTAGAAAGTGCAAATAAATGTATAGTAATGTGAAAACTAAGCTGGACTAATGTGCAAAATTCATTGCACTCAATGGGTTCAAGGTTTAAGGTGTATATGGTAGCAGTGCAAAGAAATGTATAGTAATGTGCAAAGAAATTGTACTAATGTGCAAGGGTTTGGTTTTGTGTATTTAGCGCAAATAAATGTAACATCTGGTATATTATTGTGCACATTCTATTTTTGCTTTACTTGACTATGAAAAATATATATATATATTTTTTGGATATGAGTATATTTTTGTAGTACAATTTTTTATATGTCTTCTTAATTGCATTTTGTAGAAAGTAATTAAAGTAATTTATATACAGGTGCAATCAATAAGAAGAGGAAGAATGATGTCGTTGAACAGAAAAGAAAAGTAAAAAAAAAATAATATATACCAAGGTGAAAGGTACAGAACAAGGTATGTTATTATTATTTAACTATAATCTAGATTATATTTTATTGATATGTTTATGATTAAGCTACATTGATTTTTCAATAATTATATATAAAGATGAAAAGTATACAATATTTCAATTATATAAAGATTAAAAGTATCCAAAAAAACTAATATTTAGCAACAAATTAAAGTCTAAAATGATATACATATATATATATATATATATATATATATATATATATATATATATATATAGAGAGAGAGAGAGAGAGAGAGAGGTTTGGAGAGGGAGAAAAAGATGAGTAGAAAAGAAAAAAAATACCACGTAAGACTAATTTTTTTTTATTATTATTTAGGATTTTCTTAACATAATTAGGATATACACACTAAATAATATTTAAAATAATAATATCATTTCAGAATATATATATATATATATATATATATATATATTATAATATATATATATATATATATATATATTTGTTAGTGAGTACAATAGTGTCAAATTTATCACTTTTCTCAAAAATAATTTAACCACTTTATTTAATTAAATTATACAAAACTGAGCAACATATTATAATTTGATATTTATTTTATTGGCAATCACCATGTTATTTATTAAATATTATTATAACTCTCATAAAATAATATTTAATATTAATAATGATTTAGTTTCTTTTTTTAATTATAAAGCCGCCTAAGATTATTATTTTTAATTATATACAAATCTTCTTAACATAATAAAGGTTGATACCATAATTAAGATTAAATATAATTAGAATTAATATCAAAAATAATAAGATCATTTATATATATATAATCACTTTTATATTATTTTAATTCTCATTGATAGTTCTTTGTTATATTTTTTTATACTGAGTCCAGCAATATCAAAATTTTCACTTTTTTTTCAAAAATAATTTGACAACTTATACAAAAATACGCAACATAATATAATTTAATATTTATTTTATCGGCTACCAACATGTTATTTATCAAATATTATTATGATTCAATACTTTTTATTTATTGATCTCATAAAATAATATCATTGGTTGCTATCTCAGAAACTGCGAAAAACAATACAAGTGCGAACCCAGCATCAAGTGAAATGAACATTATGACATCCTAATTTATTATAAGATATATTCTAAGATGAAGATAGAGTAAGCAAGTAAACTACTGACTTGCCAGACTCTTTTTTCAGATGCTYTGCTAGCCTAGTTGAAAGGCCTTAACTAAGTATTACTTTAGCAAATCAATGAATAGTTGTTAATCAACTAAGATATATATGGATTTTCTCGGTAATAGATTTGGGAAAATATCAACTAATTCCAAATCCAAGAAGGGGAAGGCCACCTTTGAAAGTAAATGTTACTAAACACAGTAATCTTAAAAGCATTCATTTCATACTTAGTTTCTATCGATGTTTAGAATTGAATTAATTCTGTTAGGTAGGCATTTACATTTTATATACCAATAATCTCATTTTTATTATAATATTTACATTTCATATAACATACTTATACTATTATTTGCTTATGTACATAGGCAATAATGAAAAAAACTCTCCACAGGGAAGTTGTAGCAGACCTATAATCCATGTTGGATAGTGAATTAATTCGGTTAAGTCGTTTAAAATGACCAAACAAACGTTTGGAGATGATTATGTTTTGAAGTGAAATTGCATCAAATTGGGAGAAGAGGGAAAGGATGCACAATCTTCCAGAAGCTTTCTCTATTAGTTGTTGGTGATCTTGATCCTCAAAAGTGGTAACGAGAATATTATAGTAGAAAAGAGTTCTGGTAATTTAAAATGTATCAACGAGTTGCATCCGTCGTACCTTGCTATACAATATCCATTACTATTTCCTAATGGGGAAAACGACTACAGGGAAGATATATCTTTTTACGAACATCGAAACCCTAAAGGCAAGGGTAGATAATATATGAGCCAGAGAGAGTTTTTTCTCACCGGTTGTATAAAAGAGAGACTGAGGTACCCACTATTCAATATAATCAACAACTCACACATTAATTCACAATTGATAGATATACGATGATTGAATCTTCAAGATTGTGGTACGTCGGAACCCATCAAAAAATTATGAAGTGAGATCTACAGTGGGATTTTTGATGAAGTATTGCGAGGTGAAATAGATGACTCAAGTATTGATACTCAAGTTGTGTTGTCTGCGACATTTAGTGGCGGTGCTCAATATGATTCAAAATTACCAAGATGATATAACAATTTATCGGTGGGGAAGTTATTCTTATTTATTTATTACATCTACGTGCAATCCTAAATTGTCGAAGCTTATTCGCTTTGTTGATAAAAAGAATCTAAAACTAGAGAATCGACTTGATATAATTTCAAAAAATTCCAAAACCAAGTTGGACGCTTTGATGAGAGATTACAGGATTACAATAATTTTGGAAAAACTACTTTAGGTGAGTACAAAGAAATTTTTATGTTTTCATATTATTTAATCTACGAGTAATAAATTATTAATATTTTTTATATTTTAATTTAGCATTAATCTGTATTTTATGATTTTTTTTAATTTGTTATTTACACTTTGGAGTTCAAAAAGAGAGGTCTTCCTTATGCGCATACACTTCTTTTTCTATCAAAGCAAGATAAATGCCCAAATAATGGTGCTATTGATCGAATCATTTTAGTTGGAATTTCTAATGAAAAAGAAGATTCAAGATATTATTCTGTTGTATCGGATTTGATGATTCACAGACCATGTGTTCATTGGCACAGATTTACTATATTCCACCAAGAGTAGGTGATAACTATTATGATTGGTGTCTCCTAAATGTAATTCGAGGATCCTAATGTCACGATAATATAAAAAGTTAATGACACGTAATGATGCATGCTATTTTTTGGGGTTATTTTTAGATGTGGGGAATATATTGACGGTATATCAGAAGCAAGTAATTGGGGATCAGTGCATTCCGTGAGATCTTTATTCTTTATTCGTAATTGTGCTTGCATCAAAATCCTCGGAAGGTCTCAAAAAGTGTGAGAAAAATGCTATGAAGAACTATCAGATGACATTTTATACAATTAATGAAAGTTGGGAAAATCCAAAGTTAGAAATTATTGAAATTTATTTTTATCCTCTATAAATTATTAGTAATGTTCTTTTATATAATTTTTATTATCAATATTTTTAATTCCATTTTCAATGTACTTTCTCTTTTTTCAGATTTATAAATGAGTGATGATGAAATTTAGAACTTTGGTTTGCTTGAA
>BMAC01000032.1:668343-673343 GCA_014905375.1 Phtheirospermum japonicum | reverse complement strand
ATAATCCCACATCTCATTACGAGATTTGAAGACGGAGATCAAGGATCGAAGAACAACGCGTCCAAAACATCGAATTTGTGTTCGGGATTCAATCTTCGCCCAAGATCGACGTGCAACTTCGGAATAGCTGGAGATTTCTACTGCTTTTATTAGTTTCAATAAGTACTCTAAACTCTTAGTTAATTTCGTAATTAGTTTCATAGTTAATTGCTTAGTTAATGCTAGAACTAGTACAATTAGCTTAATCGTTTTATGTTTGGATATTGGTTTAATTTAGTTTATTTATGCGAGTTGATTTATGCTTAAGTTATTCGTTAATCTTAGATTCCTATGATTCATTGCTTAGTGGTAATTTCTTACGTCTATGCTCTTAGATTCGTCAATTAGGTTTAATTTATAGTTGCGTATTATTGATAGTTTAATTATTGCTCGTAGTTGATAATTTAGTTAGAATAATTAGTTTAGATAGCTTTAGATTAATTATTTCTTTAGTTTATAATGATCAATTCAAAATCTTTTAAAACCCCAATTGTACATGTATTTTATTTTAGTTCTTAAATTGAGAAAAACTTCCGAAAGACCGAACAGTTGTTTCCTCGAGAGATACGACTCGAGTCAAACTTATTACCCTACAGTTACCCCGTACTCTTGTGAGCAAACTAACGTGATTTTAAATTAATTTATTAAAAAGGGGTGCACAAAAGTTTGGATCAAAAATTTGGCGCCGTTGCCGGGGAAGCAACGAGTAGGAATTAAAGACGTTTTTCGTTTTATTTTGTTTTTGATTTATTAGTTTATTTTTATTTTTTCACTTGGTCTTTGCCATTTGGTACGTTGATGTATTGTTGAGTTTATGCAAAGATGGCGATCACTTCAACGCGACCTTGTACCATTCATTGACAACATCCACCGTTCAAAACCATCGAGACCAAGACCCGTTTTTATTCCCGAGGACGATTCCTCAACAGCAACTGATTTCGCTTGTGACCAAGCTTCCGAGATCACCACCACGCCCCATTATTGCGAGACAAGATGCGGGGAGAAACGAAGGAGTCGACCAGCAGCAAAACATAATCGGTCACCAACCCAACATGGCGAATATGAGGCACAACGAAGAGATGAACAACAATGCTATTCGCCAACACAACATCGAGAACGTGGCAATTAGGAACGAAGATTTTCTACAGCATAACGCGTATGTTAACAATCAAGGACACGTGAATGATTGGTTGGAGAATCAAGATCATGGTTACGAGCAAAATAATATCGGAAGGAGATACGAGCGTGAGCACCATTACGCGCATGACGACCACTATGAGAGAGCTAATGACCGAGTTAGGGAACCAAGGAGACACTAGTGCAGAAACTGCATATCCAGAAGGGTAATTCTGCCTATCCAGAACGCCTTTCTGTACCTTCTGTAGTGACATAGTTCTGGATTGACAGACTTTCTAGAAGGGTAAAAAAAACTGCTTTTAAGAAAATAATTTTTCTGTTCTAGAATGGTACCATCCCATGTTCATCCGCCACTTTCCAGAACGGTTTTTTCAAATACCGTTCTGGAAAGTCACACTTTCCAGAACGGTATTTTGAAATACCGTTCTGGAAATCGCGACTTTCCAGAACGGTATTTTGAAATATCGATCTGGAAAGTATAACTTTCCAGAACGGTATTTTGAAATACCGTTCTGGAAATCGCGACTTTCCAGAATGATATTTTGAAATACCGTTCTGGAAAGTATAACTTTCCATAACGGTATTTAAAAATACCGTTCTAAAAGTGCGACTTTTCAGAACGATATTTTTAGTTACCGTTTTGGTAAGTTATACTTTCCAGATTGGTATCTGAAAATACCGTTCTTTAAAGTACATTTACTAGAACGGTTTTACAAAAGTTACCTTCTAGAAAGTTTAAAAAAATTAAAAAATAATAAAATGAAAGCAGGAATACACCAAAATCAATAATAATAAATATTATGATTATATTAATTATATTACCAAATTTCAATAGAATCTAAGACATGGCAAACTAAAACTAATATTAATACAATAATATTTTTTATTCAACTATATGAAATCAAAAAAAAAAGATAAAGAATATTTTTTATTCAACTATATGAGATCAAAAAAAAAGATAAAGTCTTCCTCAGTTACTTTAGCTTTATCAAAGAGCCACTTGCACTACCTGCACACATAGAGCATACATATACCATGTCGCATATAAAAAATATAAGTAGAACATATCAAGATCATAAATAACAAAACAATAAAATAAATCAAAATAAATAATAAAAATTGCAATCAACACACTTATATTTTACAATGATGTGTGGAAATACCATCACATCAGTAACAACATAAGACACTTTTGTACATCATTATTTACAGGGAGCCCATGAGTAATAATCACTTCTGCCACATGAAAAAAAAAAAGGCAAGTCCGAAAGTCACTAATATAATTGATTGCCACATCTTATATATTTCATTATTTCCATTAACATGACTATCTGATTTAATTACTTTTTAAAATTTTATTAAACTGTAAAACATGTTTGCATTTAAAAATCACCAAAAATTGCAAGCTTACGCATAGCCATCAACACAAAATTATAGCACACGTAGATTCAATAAATCGATTGCCTTTTCTTCAATTAAAACTTAAGCAGACAAGCCATGAGCTAAACTTACTATACAAATGAGAAGCCAAACTTCCTCGGATCATGTACACATATATAAGCATATGCTGACTTTTCTCCGCACAATAGCCAACCAAATTCACAAGGTTCCTATGATGTAACCTCGCTAATAACATAACCTGACTATAAAACACACAATCGCCAAAAATAATAATTCGACAAGACCATTAAAATGATATAAAGTCAACAAAACAGAAAAATTAATACCTCTGTTTGGAACTCTTTCTCCCCCTGCTTCGAATCGGTCGCAAGCACTTCAACCGCAACCGTCTCACCAGACACCATCTGAGCTTTGTAAACTGGACCAAACGCCCCTTGACCAATTAACGTCGTAAAATTACACGTCGCTTGTATGAATACTCGACTATTCCTGAAGCTGGACCCAAACTAGCCTTCTTAAGTCCCCCAAGCCACAACAGCATACCATTCTGGATAATGGACCGGGTCGATTCAGTCCCGAGCGATGAGTCAGACAAGATCGTGCAAGCATCGACCCCATTTACGCGAATTGGAATATTTGCGGTCCTTCTAGAAGTGTTGTTGTCTAACTGGGGATGCTTCTTATGACACTTGAAGCAGAAAAATGCAGCTAAAGCCACTCCGATCACCACTCCGATTGATAAACCGAGGATTATAACAAAAGCTTGAGTTATCATTAGAATCGTTATAAAAAAAAGTACAAGCATAACATTTCCTTAGAATCATTATAGCCATTTATAGTTCACGAACAATTTAATAGCTTAATACACAAGGTTATAAATAAAACATTAATATATATATATACACACACATACACATATTGATATAATTCTATGATGCCAAAGCCTCACCTTCAATGCATTCTGTATATAAGAAGTCTCCGGCATCAATCTTAGAGTCACACCATCAACTTTAAGCTGAAAAACCTGAAACCACCATTTTTCCATTATTCCCAGCCATACTTAACCAAATATCAAAACCACCACCAAAAAAATTAAAAATAAAATAAAACCATTTTTCCCAACATAGTATATCATCAAATGATAATTTAAAAGAAAAAAAGTGTAACTCGGACACATGCTTGATGAAATGCCTCTGTGAGCAGGCACAATTAAGATCGGCCTACCAACTGCAGACACAATCATACTCAGAGCAGTTGGGTTCCAGCACTCGAGAGGCAAACCGTGGAAATGGTTATGGATCTTAACGGGTCGCTATCGAACTCGAAGCAAAGGGGTATGTGCTTTAATAACAACATAGAACCAGAAACTGAATACAGGATCTCAACCAAGACTTGGTCTCGGTGTTCTGATATTTTGAATTTGAAGACATGGCAACCGGTGGCATGGTTAAAGAGCTTGCACGGAACATTCCAGGAATTACAAAGCTGCACAAGACCCTGTTGAACTGGGAGTTTGGGGACGAAGTGGCCAACCAAGCAAAATCCTGTTTCTAGAAATTTAGGCACATGATTTCACATACAATCAGCAAATAGCAGACACATAATGTAAGACTTCAATATCCTGTTTAAATACTCAAACCCCACAACACATCAAACGACAACTAGTATACAATCAGAAAACTAATTCCAATAAATAGTAAATAAATTACCAAGGCGGGTTCGAACCTTCCCTCACGGATGGCGACCTGGACCCCACGCTGCTGTCTCATCCCAGCCTAGACATACTCCTTCCACTTTTAGGCGTACCCAACCTCGGGCTCCCACTACGGTAACTCGCTCGCAGAGACTCGTCGATCGTTTGTGAAGACTTAGCGATCGCATTCCTCATAAACTTCTGCGCGGCGGGCGAAAACGTCTTTTTGATTGGGCTCGCACTCACCCCTCTAACCGGCGAAGGTAGTGGCGGTTTCTGAAACATTTCTGACCTCTCCCTAATCTTCCTCGCAGCCTCCCGAGACAAAGAATGGGCCTTCACATCCCATCAAACTCATCGCTGGCAAGATTCGCTTTTTGCTCATTGTATAAGGAAGGGGTAATAGAGGTATTCCATAAGAAGGAGGAACCAGGTGTTACCGTGGTGTGGCGGCGCGAATCAATGGCAGCGGTGGAGTCTCCACTTTTCCTTATACAACGCCGTTTGAGGATCTTGAGCTGGGCGTCTCGGATGAGCACGGGATCTTGGGACCGAACGGCCTGCAGCCAGTCGAGGCGATCTCGGAGCTTGGGGATGTCGGGGAAGAAGTCTCGCTCAATGATCTTCTCAGTGGAGGCGACGTAGGTGTCCTCGTCTAGAACGGCGGGGCTACGGCGGTGCTTGTGGGTGGCAAAATCGGGCATGGAGGCTGAAACGAGGGTGGAATTAG